>JARTUT010001817.1:0-104234 GCA_030674115.1 Micraspis discolor | reverse complement strand
TTTTCTTTTTTCACATCAAATTAGTCTGTTTACGAAGATCTCCCGTAATGAAATATTTTTAATTAATAATGGTAACTTATTTCTCCTTCTAAGAATCGATAAGGTAAATTCTTAGGATGATTCTACATAATAATTTTTTCATTGGTATAATGTGTAAAAAAATCGATATTTCAAAATCGCCCTATAACTACCTATTGAACCCACAAACCTACCATGAAAATTTCACACTATATTTCCTTTCGTTCGAGAGTGATCGTCTGACGGAAGAATCGATTTTCACCACACTTTCCGAAATAAAAAAATGGCAATTAGTGGAATCCTGCACTGAGAATCTGTGAGGATAATGCAAATTGTATTTTTGTTTATTTTATTATCTGAAGAATATATCCTGAAAAACACGCCAAAATCACTTCACAATGACTTTAGGCTAGATATTCATCCTACAAAAAATAAAACAGTATTCTCTTTAGATTTTTTATTTATTTTACTCCGTTTTTCCTCTGTGAGCATTTCGTTACTTTAGATGAGTTGCAATCACAATCAGATTAGTACCTGCTATGGTATAACCTACCATGGTATAAAATTATTTTCTCTAATTAGTAATATTTGTTTTATTTTCATTATTTGTATGCACCTGCTTGATTCCAGTTATGATGTTGAATATTTAGTAGGCAGAACTATTGAGCATAAATTGTTTTTGATAGGTCTTCGTTTCAATCAACTTTTCAGGTAAACGATTGTGGAAATAAATTCATGTTGACCCTAGCTTCATTAAATCTTTTAATGAATTCAGGATAAATGATGTCATTATCAACAAGCCCACTGTACCAATACCCAGACCACTTATAAAAATAATCATATACACTGCCAAATTTCAGGAAATTGTTTTAAGGAATATTTCATTTCGCAAATTGTTTCAATTTCTTACTTAAACTTAAAAACAAAATATTATCTTAATTGAAAAGTGAATACTTATTTTTGGAGAAAATCAGCGCCTATCAAAATATTCAGACACAAAGCTATTCTACAGAAGCTCGAAATCGAAAATTATTGAAAACTTTTCATTGATGAGTAATATTTCCGGCAAATTAAAATCAATCCTAGGCCGAAACTAACCCGGCTATATTGAAAAAAAATTGATTCTCAACAATTAAGCGCTCAAAATATCGAAATAGTATTCTTATTAAACCAGTCTTACTGATGTATAATCATAATAATATTCGTATTAGTTTTATTTAAAGTGCAAATATTCAAATTTGACAAGGTAAGTAAACGAATGAAATGTTACCTGCTTTACCTGCAAGCGGAAATGAAAGGGACCACCATTATTATTAGTTCAAAACCGTAATTACTGCTTATAATGACATTCTGGAAAGAACTGGAAAGAATACTTTACCAGTAGAATTTCTGGCTTCATTTCTTTGAACTGCGTTTTCCTCTAGGTAGATTTATACTCAACGCTCACAAGCTTTTTATTTGTCAGTGAATACCTTCTGATAGACTAAATTATTGGATTTATTTGAAAATACCTTATAAATCCTCTATACACTAATCCGAACTGGGTGTAAATTTTAAGAGTTCTGAATAAAGAGGTCCTACTGTATCTATAACTTTGGAATGTCTAACTGGAGAAGTATTACAATTGAGACTGACTCAATAATCAAGAATTCTGAGTTTAATGCAAGGTTGTTCGTCCATTCGTTTACACTCCTTTGAATATACCTAATGAATTTCAGCTTTATAATTTCCAAGATGAGATAAGAAATCGAATATTTTCAATGGTTTTGATCTTATAGTTTTCTGTAATTTTCCATTTCCGTTAAGTCAGTCCATACTTGAGAAGTTATAGACATAAAATCAGAAATATTGATATAATGTTACATCTTTAATATTAGTACAAATTCTTGTTAAATTCGTATCATTTTGAGAACTAGCGTCCTAAAACGCCATCCTCACGCTAGTGCTCTTAAACAATTTTCGTAAGATATAATAACAGCAGAAAGTCTGTCATAGTATTTTAAATTACATATTATATAAAAGAGCTGCAGTTTTAGCGCTCATTCACAATGAATGTAACCCATTAAATCTTATAACATATATTCAAGTTTAATCATTATTTAATCAATATTCAAGTTGATATTCATTACAACTACTACTACTACTATTGTCTATTGTTACATAATTGCCTAAAATGTGTGAAACTCCATTAATGTCAATATATTTTATGGTTGCGTTTACGTTACATTCATCGTGAATAAACCCTCACGATTTTCATTTTTAAGATGAAAATGATAGCCGAATGTAAACGCGTCATTTCAGTTCGAAATCTTATGTTCGTTCAAAGAAGTATTTCCTGAAATTCTATAAAAACACAAGTATAATATATAAAATCATAACTGAGAAGATTCAATGACATAACATACATGGGAGAAAATCGGATAAATCATGATATGAGGGATTCAATTTATAATGCTACTATCTTGGCCTCCCCTGAATCTTAGTTCGGAAGAACAAATATCAAAATGAAATAACTATGAATCTTCGTAAAGAACAACATATTTTCTGAAGCCGGGCCCTGGCCATCGTCTAATAGTTCGATAACTTTCCGTTAGATACTGTAAAGAACAAATACATTTATTTTTTAGAAACACACAGACCATCTATAAACCAGAATCCGTAATAGTAGATTTCTGGCTTCATTTCTTTGAATGCGTTTCCCCTCTAGGTAGATTAATACTCAATTATGATACGTTTTGTTATTCAGTTCTTTGTTCTGCTTTTATCTTTTTTATTTCCAGATTCGATGTGGGCAACTTGGAGAAGTCTCTGTCTCCATCAATAGACCACTCTTGAAGAAAGAAGTCCCTCAAATATATTTCAGCTTATTTTGTTCTTTCACACTTAGGCGGGGAGCCAGGTTTTTTACTGGGGTTTTTTCCATAGGCTTTTGTGTCATACGCCGAATTGTATGACACCCCCGTCACTAACTCCCTGATCTATATGGATTATTGCTTGCTAACTAAATATTTTTAGACAAAAATTAAAAGAATATATATATATATTTAAATATTTCTGCATGTTTCTTAGTCAAAGAATAATTTTGATAATTATTAACAAATATATAGCCTAAGACTAGTGTGTCTATGGAAAGAAAAAAGTACTGAATATTCGGGAAAAAGTTAAAATAGTTTATAAAAAATCAAATGAATGATAAATGCATAGATTTGCAATTGCAATTGCATTATTTATAAATGAACATAATTTCCTCGAAGTGCGATTACCGAATTTGCATTTTTTATTGAGCCTTACGTAAGTGAAAAGGTTTGAAAAATACCAAAAAATCAAATGCAGAACACAAGAGATAAACAATAAATACAAAATTAGTATGATCTTTCAGAAAGACGATTCCATCAAAACTATAATAAAATAATCGGAATAATATTTTTTTATAACAGGACGACTTAGTAATTTTTGAGAACAAAATTGATGAATTGTGTTAAATAAATTGTTGATGAAAAAATTTCTTGCTTGTTAATTTGTAGATAATTATTTGAATAATAAAACTATAATGAAAACTTCAAACAATTGAAAATCATTATTCAAAAAAAAATTCTTTAAAATTATAAATGACGGTTCTTTCAGAAGTTGTAGAAGAGAATTTTCAAAAGTTATTGAAATAGTCCATTTGATCAAGGGCTTTTGCAAAATATCTTGTACAGATGTATAAATCCGAATTATATCATATCTGTGCCACTTCCTCCTTGTACATATGCTTTTTCTCGTTTCATTTCTTTAGTGGAATTAGCCACTTTTATACTCCTGAAATAAGTAGAATGATATTCGTCATACAAGTAACTAAAGTTACGCTAATCTTTCGAGAAGTCGTAGTATTGAATGAATGACTATCAAGGTCAGTACTCTTCTCGTTTACTATGAAATGTTTACTGCATATTTCATGGAAATCTTCTGATTGCTATATTTAGGAGTACCATATTCACTAAATGTTTTGGATTAATAATATTATCGAAACACCTCTAAATTAAGGCTTCTCAAATGTTTTTTTATTCAGGGCCCCATTTATTCAGGGATCATAGTAATCCACCAATTTATGAATTAGTGGAAAAACTATAATAACCACCGTTAACCAATTACAAGACAGCGGAAATAAAGAAAACTTCGCACCGCGTTAACTGCAACAATCAGTCGCTTCGCTAAACTGACCACTGACATCTTAAGGTATTTCAAGCGATGAACCAAGAGTAACCGGTTATCTTTGGTCTTTGTGGTAAATACCTTTGCATTCAAGCGGCTTGGGTTATAGATCCGTGACGTCATGAATTAACCTCAATTTGATCGAGAAATGTCAAGAATAATCAAAATCGTAACCATGCTCGAGAGCAGAGTTACGATTCTGGTTATTAGAGCAAGTAGGGTTAGATGTGTATAAACATGAAAATAGTAAACAATGCAAGGACTTTGAATTATTTGGAAGTTGAAAACTGATCTTGGTAGAACTGAAAGACTTTTGAATATTTCACAGAGATAATTAATAATCCAAACTACTGCAACACGAATTCGATTTAATGAAAAGTTCAACTCCAGGTAGGAACTAAGGCAATTTAAGATAAAATTAAAAACTAATACGCTCTTCCTAAATTCACAGGTTCAAGAGAAAACTTAAAGAACGTGGGTGAAAAGTTGTGTTGTTTGGATTGAAAGAACTCATCAAAAATGGGACCACAATGTAGCAGAATGTAAAATTTCTTTAACATAATAAAAAACAGAGCAATTATGAAATACAGTTCTTGAAAGAAGGTGTTAGGGACTTTTACACTGAAACACTTTTCTGATTTAATTGTTTATTGACATCGAAAAGATTCGTACAAATTTAGAAAGGGACGACGTGACGTGCCGCTTGAGCTTTCTCGGGGACTGCCCGTGTTCGGGTGGTTCGGCTTTTTAGTAACTGCTGAACTTACCCTGCTGCCACTGTCGCCTTGTTTATATTCTTAAATCTGGGGAGAAATACTGCTACACTACTCTCTCCTCAGTAGCGGCTTACTTAAAAAAATTTACAATTTCATCCGCTACGATACGAATTATTATTATGCAACTAATGATAAAAATTATTATTTCTAGAAAAAATCTGAACATAAGATTAGTTAAATACACAAGTTCTTGATGATTCAACATGTTTTGTTGTGCATTCAATAGTTAGTACAATACATATAAACAATTGGTACATATTAGGTACTTGTTGTACGGGTTGGAAACAGTTCATGTTGGTCATGATCGTCTATATTGTTTTTTCTTTACTAGCGAGACACTCACTTTTACCGCACTGCGTCTAGAAATCGCACTTGTTTTGGTTTTACCGCACTATCAGCTGGAAAAAACCGCACTTGTCCTTATATTTACCGAACTATCACGAAAGATATTTGCTGGGAAACCGCACTTTCCTACCCACTCTTGTCCTTATTTCTTTATCGTGAGTTGTCGGATTATTAGCACTAACGGTATCGTCTGTAGTGGTGCTAGTTGCTGGTGTCTCGTTACTAAGAATATAGGCGGGTTTGAGTCTATCGATAGATATATTGACTTGTTTTCCTCTAATATTGATTGTGAAATACTTTTTCGAATCGTTGGAGAACTTTGAATGGTCCTTCATATGGTGGCTCCAAAGATTTCTTGACTCGGTCGGTCCGCAAAAATATGTGAGTGCAGGTACTTAGGTCTTTATGCACATAAACTATCCTAGAGGTATTTTCTTTTTGTGGCAACGGGTTTAAGTTGTGCCATATGTTGGCGCAATTCTGCTGCAAAATCCTCTGTATTAATGGGTACGGTTGGTGGATTGAAAATTCACCTGGGAGACGTATTGTTCGTCCATATAGCATTTCTGCAATTGAATGGTCAGCATCTTCTCTTACTGCTGTTCTAAGTCCCAACAAAACTCTTGGCAAGGATTCAGTCCAACTTGGATTGTTATGGACTCTAATCGCTGCTTTCAAAGTTCTATGCAGTCTTTCGATTTTACCATTTGCTTGGGGATGATATGGCGTTGTACTACATGTTTCAGTGATGTTCCACAGAGTGCCGCCAGATTTCTGAAAAGTTGGCTTTCGAACTATCTGCCTTGGTCGGTAACGATTGTCGCCGGTGTCCCAAATCTGGCAATCCAGTTTTTATAAAACGATTTCGCGACTACCTCTGCGGTCATATTTGTCATTGGTATGACTTCCATCCATCCTGTGAAGCGGTCGATACATGTTAGACAATATGTTTTGTCTCGGAAAGGTGGTAATGGTCCAATAATATCCAAATGCACTACGCTGAATCTATCGTCAACTTTCTGAAACTTGCTTAGTTCTGACTTTGTATGTCTTGTGACTTTGTTTTTTTGACAGTCAATACAGGTTTGTGCCCATTTTAAGATATCCTTCTTCATTCCTGACCAAATTATTTTAGAGGAAATTTGTTTAACGCTACTTTTTATTCCAGGATGTGCAAAATTATGAAAACGCTTGAATGTTTGTAATCGTAACGGTTTGGGGATATATGGTCGAATATTTTCTGTTGATATATCACACCAAATATTTTTTCCAGAGTCTATTTGATATTTTCTGAACTGTAATCGTGGGTTTGCACGTAATTCTTTCCAGTTCTGGATCATTTTGCTGTTGCTTTTCAATTTCTGCATAATCAATCACGTTGATTTCGTCTATCCTAGATAAAGCGTCAGCAATAATGTTGTCTTTTTCCTTTTATGTGCCTTATATCTGTAGAAAATTGGGAAATATATTGTAACTGGCGAAGTTGGCGTGGTGAAGCTTTCTCGTTTTTTTGTTTGAATGCAAAAGTAATTGGTTTGTGATCTGTAAATATTGTGAATTGTCTCGGTTCCAAATAATGTTTAAATTGTTTCACAGCTAGGTAGATTGCTAAAAGTTCCTTATCGTAAGTACTGTAGTTTTTTTGAGGTGAATTAAGCTTTCTTGAAAAAATGCTATAGGCCTCCAACCTGATGGTTCGAATTGCTGTAATACTGCCCTATTGATTTGTCTGATGCATCTGTAAATAATGCTATTTGGGCATCAGGATGTGGAAATGTTAATGCTGTGGCATCTACTAAACTCTTTTTACAATTATTGAATTGGGTTTCAGCTTCAGGTGTCCAATCAATTAAACGATGATCATTTTCTTGGAACCTTTATATAATCATGTAGAATGGCTTGCATTTCAGCTGCATTTTTTATGTATCTGCGATAGAAATTAATTATTCCTAAGAAGGTTCGTAATTCACGCACCGTCCGTGGTTTTTGTACTCTTTGATTGCTTCCACTTTCTCTTGTAGTGGTGTTGATCCACTTGCAGTGATTCTGTAACCCAAGAAATCTACTTCTGATGCTGCTATAACTGATTTGGACAAATTTATCCGAAGTCCATATTGCCTCAATCGTTCGAAAACAAGCTTCAAGTGTTCACGATGTTCTTCTTCTGAAGAGGAAGAGATCAGAATATCGTCTATATAAGCAAAAACAAAATCTAATCCATAAAAACCTGATGTATAAATCTTTGAAATGTTGCACCTGCGTTGCAAACCAAAACTCATGCAATTAAACTCAAAAAGACCAAAAGGTGTTATAATGGCTGTTTTACATTTGTCTTCTTCTGCAATTGGTATTTGGAAATATGCTTTGAATAAATCTATTTTAGCGAATATTTTTGAGTTGGATAGTATGTGGTGAAAATCTTCTATTCTTGGAATAGGATATCTGTCAGGTAACGTCTGTGCGTTTAATCTTCTATAATCTCCACATGGTCTGATAGATCCATCTTTTTTTGGTACTATATGTAGTGGGCTAGACCAGTTTGACTTTGAAGGTCTTATTATATTATGATCTAGCATAAATTGAAATTCTTCTTTTGCTTGTCGCATTCTTTGAGGATCCAATGGTCTCGCTTTACTATATACTGGAGGACCTTTAGTATGTATTTCGTGTTTCACATCATGCATTATTTCAATTGGCACTGGACTTGGGGATGTAATATCGGAAAACGCAGCAAGAATGTCAGCGAATTCGCCGGTATTACTCACGGTCTGAATTATGTTTTGGCAGTTCACAACGGCAATATTTCCGGTGACGTCCAATTTCGTGTGTCCATCTATTAATTTTCTACCTCGTATGTCAATCAACAAATTGAAACAATTCAAGAAATCAGCTCCTATGATTGCTTTACTAGTTTGAGCTATTATGAAAGGCAATTGGAATTGTCTTCTCAGTCCTAAATTTAAGGTTAAAATTTTTGTACCAAACGTTGGGATGGTTGTTCCATTTGCAGCATATAACTTGAATTCGGAGTCGGTTGTTGTTTTTAATTTATTTTTATTTGCTGGAAAAATGGATACATCAGCGCCACTATCTATCAGAAATTGCCAACCTGTTTTTTGTCCCTAACAAATAAGCGGAATTGGCGGTTTTCTTGTGTGGCTGCAGTGCTTTCGGCTTGCTCTACTGCCGATTGGAGTTTTCCGACGTCTTCCATGCACAAGGTGGTGTGCACTTTTCTGACAAGCATCTTTTTCCGTAACGAAAATGTCCATAACAGAATCTTCCATTAGGATTATATCTTCTACGATTTCTACGATCTGTGCTAGGAGATCTGCTCCTGCTACTATCTCGAGATCGGGAATCTCGTCTCCTCGATTGAATCGCGTCTATTTTCGCTTCTAAACTCGCGAATCTTGCATTTAAATCGTCTATAGGAGAACTGTTCTGATTTAAACTACTGACTGAAAATATTTCTTTCCGAGGATTTATTTCTAATATTTTATCTGCCATTACAGCTAATTTATCCAAAGATTCATCACTGACTATTATGATGTTCTTTATTGTATCCGGCAGTTTGTCTAACCACAGCGTCTTCAGAGCTTTGTCGGTAATTTCGGAGCCTGCGAGTGCCTGCATTTTCCTCATTAATTGGCTAGAGAAAATTTATCAGGAGAGTTACCTTTAATAATGTCCCATATGTTTTCCAAATATTTCGGTTCGATTTGTCCCACCAAGTAATTGAACTTGGTTTCCTCTCGGATAATCCTAGAAGTAACAAACTGTGCCTCTATTTGTGTGAACCATATTTCGGGCTTTTCAACCCAAAATGGTGGAATTCGTATGCTGACTCCTGCTTCTTCGAGTGGTTGCGTCATGGCGGTCTGTTGAGCGTTGTTTTCATTCATGTTGATAATTACTGTTCATTATTCACTCACCACGTGTCCGTATTTCACTATTCGTAACGTTATTTTAGTCGAGGGTCACCAATTGTTAGGACTTTTACACTGAAACACTTTTTCTGATTTAATTGTTTATTGACATCGAAAAGATTCGTACAAATTTAGAAAGGACGACGTGACGTGCCGCTTGAGCTTTCTCGGGACTGCCTGTGTTCGGGCGGTTCGGCTTTTTAGTACCTGCCGAACTTACCCTGTTGCCACTGTCGCCTTGTTTATATTCTTAAATCTGGGGACAAATACTGCTACAAAGGAAATACTCAGGATCTAATATAATCATGTGCTTCTGAATAATGTTGCTGAAAATCATGTGGAAATAGTAAATTACAGATCAGTAATACAACTGGTCTGTCAACTGAAGTGCGTTGAAATGAATCTTATAAATCCAATGATTTTCTTGAATTTTAACTTTGAAGGCTGTAGGTATTTGATCACAATTTAAATTTTAGGAAAACTCAGAAATAAAATTGAAGCAGAAACTGTACATTCAATGGAGAAAATTCCATTTCTATAAAGCAGCTGCAAACATTGAATGTAGAGTGAAACTTAACCAGTCATCAAGTGAAAGTATGTTGAAGTAACACAGGAAAACTATCTATTCTTATTGAATTTGTTATGAAGATAATATTCAATTCTATTTCAAATTTCAGGATAACTCTATAAGAGAAGAAATAAAAGGTTCAAAGAGAAAATGTCACATGTGTGAAGCAATCTATATTGATAATAATTTGAAAATTACAAGAAAAACCTAAAAATTAAAGCCACATCAATAAAAATCCTTTGAGAATTCTTGTTAATGAAACTATGAAAAGTTGCTTCAAATTTATGTCATTTGTGCAATACTGAGTATCTGCAAAGCATCGTATCAATAGTTTGGGTGTTCTGATGTTCTGAGAATGCACAATGCACAATGCACAATGCACAATGGTAGCAATGAGGAGAAATTTTAAGGTAGATCATTAAATTGAAAGAAGAACCAGTAGAAGTGACCAAATAACTCTTTTTTTTTTTTTTAAATTGAATAAACTGAAATATACAAATTCAAAATATTGTTTGTTAAAACCATCATGAGATTTGTCATTGCCGTTCCTAAGGTTAAGAAGTTTTTCATTGCCTTTTTGTGTTTGTTTCAAATTTTCATCAAGTATAATCTTGAAATAATGGAAAATAGATTTAATTTCTAACTCTGGAAAAAATTCGTCATTGACTTTAAAATTAAAACATTCCCATTCTGTCTCTTTGACTTAATTTTCTTCTTTTTACTAGCTGTTAATAATGATATTTTTCATTTTAATCATTTCTTGTCATTTTCTTCATTCCTAGTTACTCACAAAATGATTTTTTCATGATCATTTTCTTATATATATAGATATTATATGAGTCTAATTTGCTATTTTTTCCTTGTTAAATTTATTGTAGTTTCAGTAATTCCATTATAAGGATATATTGGCTAATAAAAAATTGCTTATAAAAATGTCTTTTTGTTTATATAAACTTCGGGAATGGGTCCTTTTTATCTGAATCAGATAAATGCTCAGATAACGTGTTATGCAGATAACCTATGAGCATAAATAAACGTGAATCAAAAAAATGACAGCACGGATAATCAAACCCGAGCATTCAAGCGATAATTTCTGGTTATTCTTTCTGGATTTTGAAGGAATAACCAAGAAGAACCAGCAATAACCGCTAGATGGACCAAAATCATAACCTGGTTACTCTTGGTTCATCGCTTGAAATACCTTCTTGTTGTCGTTCGGTTCGCAGAACAAAGCTTCAACAACAAAAGCCACTTCAAGTCTAGACATCCGAGGGCGGACGCTAAAGCTGTGCGGCATACCCTCCGAAGCTACCCAGAGGGCATCATAAAATCCGTTTTTCCCAAAACGGCATACAAATGCTACGACCCATTGAGTGACCAAAGAAATCGTCTTTCTTGAGACTTATAAGTTTCGTAATTTGTATGATCGAATAAATTGTGTTTTTTTACTTTCACCCCTATTATTTTTCACATCTTCGTCCGAGATATATTATATTTTCAGGTCAAGCACAACGTAGGACCCACACTAATAATCCTTTCCTAAAACTTGGCAGCTTACAGCTTGTTTAAGAGGACGATGGAGTATTCAAGAATGTAAACTCTGGGGAGTACTCTCTTTTTGACAACATTTAACTACTCGAAGGATTGTGAAGAAGTATTTCAAATCATCTGTCCATTTATATCTTGAATAAATATCATTTTTCAATGCGCACAAAACTTATATTTGTCCATTCGAAAAAACATTAAACTTGCAGGTAATGGACTGTCATCTGTTATTGATCTTCCTACCCACGTTTAGATAGATGTCTTCTATTACTCGTAAGGTTCATTATCTTTTGAAAAACCAGAAAATGTTGGAAAGATTTTCAGTATTCATTGTTTGAATATAGTTTTCATTTTTGGCGCTCTTGTTCACCCGAACAGAGTGCCTATCATTTTGCCCGAATGTCTGTAATTTTGGAATATCGAGCCGAAAATGGTCTCAATCGATTGGGTTCGACTCCCTGATGAAGAATTCGTGGCGAAAGTTGAGTCTGTCCGGCCGGCCGTCCGGCCGTCCGGCCGGCCGGCCGGCCGTATCCTCTCTAGCATCCAAAAGGAATCAGCTAGAGTTTTCAAATTTTCAGAATAGGTTAATTGTCCAAATATCTCGGTCAAGTTCGTTATTGGGCCAAATCCGTCGGATGGTTCAGTAGTTATGAGCATCTGAAATTTTGTTTCATCAATAACTACTAGAATATCCATCCGATCAAGTTTATACTTGGAATGTTATTGAGGGAGGCTGAAACGAAATGGCTTGCAAAATTTCGCAGAAATCGTCACGCTAGAAAATTTAAAAAAAATTCCCAAAAAAAAATTTTTCAATACTTAATATCTCCTAAGACTTCATTTAGATTTAAATAAAAATCCGTATATATATTGAGGTTATCGATATCTTACTCCCCCCCAAATTTCATTGTCGTAGCTTTTCCCCTTCTGAAGATATGATCATTTTTTTCATTTACTCAAGAGAAAAATAGAAATGTCATGAAGTCCGAGCTTTGTCATTGAAAGATTTGCCATCACAGATCGATATTCGTTTGACAACTTGCGGACCTAGATATCAGTGTCAGTTGGCGTAATATCAATCAAAATTTTCATAGAATTCATAGAGGTAGAATTCGATGTCGATGACGTTGTCAAAATTCAGAAAAGCACAGACGTAATATTAATCAAAAATTTTTTATCATAGAGAAAGAATTTGATGACGTAAGTTTTTAGGAGAAGCATAGAACAAAATTTGGTGAAAATTATGAGTAGTTATTTTCAAATTGAGATAAAGGTTTGTTTATTCATTAGGCTTTCATATTTACATCACATTGTCCCATAGTACGGAAAAAGACTATTGTTCACCCGATCAAAGAGCTTATAGATTTGTTAAGGTTTGAATATTCACTCTGCAAGTAGGTCAACAAGAGCGCCAAAGCAATCTGACCTCACGTCAGTGCTTTCTAAATTTTTATTGTGGAACAGAACAATCGTAATTATGAGGGATTTATCAAATAAGTCTTTTCAATAAATTCATCTTTTATTGCACAAAAAATTACAAACTTTCATTGCAATAATAATTGTATAATAAGTAATGATATTGTATAAATATAGATATAAATCACTTTTAAAACTATAGTAATAGAAAATATTAAGATTATATAATTCATAAAAATATATTTTTTTCTGATTCCGTGATATATACAATTAAAACATTCAATAAACTCTTTAAAATATATTTTAAATTTATCATGACTAGGAAATGAATTATCTCTCAACAAAATAAGAACACTGAATTTTTCCTAAAGCTAGGACAATCCAATGATTTCATGTTTTATGGTATTAATTGAGCAGAGAAGATATTTATTTATCTATGAAAGGTTGTCGTTCGAAGAACCATCCTTTTATATATTACTCTGCTATGCCGACACAAAGGCATTAGCACAAATCAGTTCCTTTCATATTCATTTATATTTGACATAGCTTAACAATTGTCGAAATACAAAATCAATCGATGAAATAAACGAAAACTTGAATGTAGCGATTCCATTTTCAAAGTGAGTGATCTCTTCGTTTGAAAACAATTCAATAAGAATTTTAGATTTGTTTAAAGTTTAGTTATTGCCATCATCAGCTTATCGTAAACATCGACCATTATTGGTCGTTTCTTTTTCCTTGATGCACAGCATGGCTAATGCATATATTTCCTCACCAAAATCAACACCGTTAGCTATCCAGGATCCTGCACTTCTATCTAAAAGTGGAGCAATGGATTCCTCGCAGATTTCTTCAACATGGGTGATCTGGATCAAATACATCACATTTGTTTTTAATATTAGACAGTATAATAGACAAGTTGTTCTATAAGAATAAAAAATATTGTTCAATGTGGCATTTATCATATTGAATATTCCATTTTAGGCTATTGACCATTATCAATGTTACAGCCAGTGGCGGCTCGTGACAATATAGTATGGTGAGGCACATATGAAAAAAATTTAATAATGTAATATATATTTCGTCCTCGATTTGTTTATTCACAACAAAAGCAACCACACGAATCAATTAATTCATTTTGAATGGTTTTAGATGTACCAGAAATTACCGATTTACTGTTGGTGTCATTTTCTAAAGGTTTTTAAATTCGTGTCAAATTTACTAACAAGAACTACCGATTCTTTGAAATTTCCGCGATTTAAAGACTCATTCCATTCATCGTGCCCCTAAAAGGTAACTCTTGCATACAGAGGTGCATCGTAATATAATATATATTTTTTGAATCCAGCATTGAAATTTTCAATTTCTATTTGACGTTCATTGTCTATTGCTGTGGCGATAATTTGTTTTGCTTTCTCATAACGGTAAGCTTGCAATTAGATGAAATATGCTGAGCACTTTTATTGTGTAGCGATAGACCCCGAGATAAATTTTTCAAATCACTAAAATCACTTTTCGACCAAACTATGTCGGAATTTCCATTAGTTGCTGAAAATAAAATTCACGGCCAACAAAATATTTTTCAAAGTAATACTTCCAGTAAGCTACTCGTACTTGTCATACCACGTATTTTGGAATCCCCGATTTGATTTACCGACCCCACCACTAGACACTAGAGATTTACTCAAATTTGGAACAGGTCGCTTAACTTCCTTAATTAAATATAATTTATCATCATACGAATGAGTCGAGAATGTTGCTTATTTATTAAAAAATTAACAATATCACAAGTACACCGAATATGTTCCTAGGAATTTCAAAGGATTTACTATTACTAGGTCCCGCTGAATCCATTTCGCGATCTGTTATCACTTTCGATAAAAAATTTATATTTCAGAAAAAATTCATCTGAAAATGATTATAATCATACGCGATACACAGCAAACGCGATATCACTAAATAACGACAAAGTGAACTAACCCTATTTCTCTATTTCCCGCTTCCCGATTAACTCTGAATAAAAACCTGAGGCCAGCCTCTAATTCCTCGAGAGCCGCCTTCAAAGCCGTAAATATGTTCTCACCGCTTCGACGCAGATAACCCTCTGGACATCGCAGAAACGAAACGATCTCAGATCGGCTAAGATCGCGCAGAGGTCAGCCTCGGATTAATCCTAGAACGGCTTTCCATTACGTTCTCGTAGGTTATCGAAGTAGATAACACGCTAATTCAGTCAAAGAAGCCTGCGTTAAGTATGCCTCCAACCGTTTAGTCAAAGTTGATTTGTTATGAATATACAAGGAAGGAGGATTGGGAAAAATATTGAGGAAAAAAGTGATGATAAAAGGGAATGAAAAAAATATACGGTTCAGAATTTTTTTGATGAGGCACTGCCTCACCTGCCTCATAGGACAAGCCGCCACTGGTTACAGCATGGAATACACTCGATAAAATAAATATGAAAAAAATCAAAAGAAATCAACTAACAAGAGCCAACCGCAAATTCGCAGTTTCAACTAGCTGACCCTGAATTCTCCAGCAACAACAACAGTGTCAACACAAAAGTAGTTAAGGCTTCCAGCGTCTAATCCAAGTCCAGGATAATGAATAAACAGCTATTGTATTTAGCTACGTCCATGGTGACACTTTAGTTGTTCCTCTGGAATTCAAGATCTGCTAGTTGAAACCACATGTACGGCTGGCTCCTGTTGCTTGATGACTTTGGCTTGTCCATATTTATTTTTATCAAGTGTACCACTCCCTCACACTTTTGCACCGCAGTGATGAGGGATAAAAGACCAAAACACGTGTCTATGTCTATACTGTGGGAAATATTCTTCATATTTACATTCTTATAAAAAACAGTTTTAGTAGTTCTGTCATCTGTATAAACACCAAAAGGCTATAATTTAAGCTGTAATTTTGATTTTCAAAATTACCTGAGGAAGAAACCTAAAACACCTCCAAATACCTGAAATAATTTGTTCATCTCTCAATTATGTTTGCATTGAAGATTCAACATTCAAGAAACATCAAACGTATGGAACAACTAAGCTTTGTTTATCATCTACTCAGCTGATAGTTCTCTGTAATGATCAATTGTAATAACCGTAATCGTACTTTTAGTTACTTCTTCCAGACATTCTGTTCGTCAATACAATTCTGAATAGAGCATGTCAAAAGAATTTGTTAACCTTACCAGATCACCTCCTTCTCTTGACCCTTCATAAGGTGGTAAAGACGTAAGCAATTCCAACAGCACCACTCCAAAACTAAAAGTATCACATTTTACTGAAATATCACCCCTGGAACCAAAGAGAAAAACATCAGTTGTTAAAAAAAAATTATTCAAGTACCTACAGACGCGTGTATAATTGACTGAGTTTCTTAATATCTTGTGTGTCATTTACTATGATTTCAATGTTTACTTGTATGTGGATCATTTCTTATATTTCTCTTCATCTTTGTTGGGGTTCAATTTCTAAAATTCTTGTGTCTGCGTAATTAAAGTCATGTCCATTACTTTTCTTATGCTTATTCAGTGCGGCGATTGCATTTTCGTATAATTATACGCGTTCAGACGGTCTTTTAATCTCTGTGAAGTTTGTCCTATGTTTGTCCTTTATTACAGTCTTTGCATGGTACGCTATATATGACCTGCAGCAACACCCAAAACAAAAAAATCAAAGGTCATATATAGCGTACCATGCAAAAAGACTGTGATAAAGAATACATAGGAAGGACATTAGAAGAGCGTCTCAACGCGCATAAATATACAAAAAGTGCAATCATGGCACTGAACAAACATAAGAAAAGTAATGGACATGACTTTAGTTACTAAGACACAAGAATTTTAGGAATTGAACCACAACAAGAAATATTAGAAATTATCCACAAACAATGAAAACATAGTAAATGACAAACAAGATATCAAAAACTCAGTCAAATATACAGGTCGATAATGAGAAAACCACCAAAAGGACGAAGATATGTAAATGATAACCCATAAACGCTATGTTTTGGTAAAAATAGGTTTACCTAAAACGTTTTTTTTGCTTCTGCTATGAAATTTGATTTTCTGGACTTACAGATGGCGCATAGATAAACAAATCTGATGGTTTTCCAACACGGGAACAGGCAACATACAATTGACCATGTGAGAAACATGGCTTTTCTAGATTAATACCACAAACACTTAATGATTGCTCCTGGAACTTGTTTATAGTCATAGCAAAAGCAAGCCGCACTGGAAACTGTAGTCGTTTAAACTCAAATGGCACATCAGTCGGAATCATTGGGATGCGCGGTATGAGAACATCTTCTCCTTTATACTTTCCTTTGAGTATAGTTGCTACTATCACATTGTTTAGTAATTTTTTATCGCTAACCGTGTACCGTTGCAATGACGCGGTTGGTTGATATTTCGCAACATTATAACCACCGATCCAACCTTTAATTGAAGATTGTGAGGTGGCAATCCTAACAAATCCAGCGAGTTTAAAAATTCCGGTGGATAGTTGACTACGACTACATCATCTTGATTAGTAGCCGAATCAACTGATTTATATATCCTCAATTCGCCTGTAATTTGTTCTTGAATTTTGAAATTTAATTCATTTACATCTATGTTTTTTGCAGCCAGTATAGCTCGTTCGCTCAACCAATCATGGTTTCTGTAATTTTGAGAAACATCTGGAAACACTTTCTGAATAAGTTCATCTTTTGATCGAGTTAACTGACAAAAACTTTGAGGAAAGTTAATGCAGCCAGTCAACATGTCTATAGGAAATTTGCCATTACCAATGTCAATGAGTTGTTTAGAGAATATGTTTCCAGATTGGTCATTTTGCAACTCGACACGCATACTCTTGCTAAAATGAAGTACTTTGACATGTTTCCCGCAAATTGGAGGACTTTAGACATGCATTGAGTTCATCAGCTGGCGTTGATCGTGGAATCACTGGCAATGTTTGACGAAAATCTCCTGCTAATAAAATCATTGCACCACCAAATCAGTTATTATTGCTCCGTAGATCTTTTAAGGTTCTGTCTAAAGCCTCCAAAGATTTTTTATGTGCCATCGTGCACTCATCCCAAACAATCAATTTACATTGCTGCAAAACCTTTGCCATTGCAGAGTTCTTCGAAACGTTGCAGGTTGGAGTTTCATTGCTTTGCATATTGAACACACCTACATTGCTTAGACAACAGTGAGTGCTTGTAATTTAATATGAACTTTATACCATAGCAATAAAGCTCAAATTGACTACGTTTTAGTTACAAATCATTTGTATGGGAAAAAGAAAAGGGCTATTTTTAGGGTTTTTCCAGCAATAATTCTAATTTTCTCGCCGTAAAAACCATCCTTGAACTTCAACGAACATTTTAAAAAAAAAGGCGTTGTTGAGTTATGCGCTTACCAACACATTTTGCGATTCATTTTTATATTATAGATGGGTGAAAATGGGTACGATCGTTCAATTTTCAGTCCAGCATGAGAGTGAAATACATCTCTTCACTAAATATCCAAAATTTCGTAATTTATTCGACTTTTTATACTTCCGGAATAAATTTTCAATGAAAAATTATGTTTTCGAATGCAAGTATGTTGGAAACAGAGTATAATCAAAAAGGTTATTTCTTTCTGCTCAATTCGACACAATTAGCAGAACTGAAAATTGAACGATTGGATCCATTTTCAGCCATCTAGGAATAAGAATGGAATGTTCGAAATAATTCACATGATATGTCAAAATTAACAAGTGGCATATCGTTGTACTCGTAAAGTTGTGTACAAAAAATATGAAAGAATATACCTAGAGTGTCATTTAAAAATTTTTTCATTTCCGGTCTTCTCAGGAAGTACTTCTGCCATTTTTCTCAGTTGAAATATGCTCATCGGAACGTTTTTTCACTTTAAAAAATCGAAGTCGATAACTTTAACGATATTCAAACGCGAGCATGTTTCCATATTCCGTTGACACCCTACCCTGTATGGGAACTCACACAAGTAATAGAAGAAAGTTTCAAATAAAATTGTTCGTCATAATGTAAAAAATGTCGAAATGGCGTCGAGTTTATGTACGAGTATATTTCTTTGTTGTTGAATCTATATTTGTTTTGTTTTTGAAACTATATTTCCTTGTTTTTTATTTGTATCGAATCAATGTTTATCTTCACACGTCTACGTTTTTGATTATTTCTGTCATATTCTTGTTTATTCGATTTGGTTCATTAAAACAATGATCATTATTTAAAAAATTGTCAGCCAAAAGTTCAAAAGAATATATATTTATATATTTATCTGCAGTACAAGTGGGCGCAACCAATGTTAAATCTCCGGTTCAAGTGGAATCCACGGTAAAACAGCATCCGATGTACGGATGCCACTTGATAAGTCCAAAGATCATCACTAACCGGCATAACTCATCGCCCTCTTTCGTTTGCGCCTACTTTCAGCTGGACGAATTTTGACCTATTTTTGGGAAATGTTTATTGGAGGTGATTTTCGAACTTCACTGGACTTCCTCGTGGTGGCGCTCTGGTCGATTTCGTGTATATCGAAAGTATACCCGACTTGTCCAAATAACGCCCATCTTAGCATCCGGTGGGTCTGGCAACGTCGCAACTCTGCAGGTGTTCATGAAATGGAATGAAATTTTACGATCTCGCGTGACCTTGGTGCTCGACTGCGTTTTATAGTTCTTGGAAGTGGAATCACGATGCTAGTTGAGATTGAATACTTGCAGATGCGTTGATTCTCTTGAATCGCATATTAACAATTGGAACATATTGGAGTGGAGAATTGATATACAATTGAATATGAATCCTAGGTATTACAATTGTTCTTCTATTCAAGAGATGAAATTCTTATTATTTATACGATAATTTGAAATTGGAAATGAAATTTGTGTGACTTTGTAGTCGATATTTTCATGTGGAAAACAAAACTCAATCTGAAATATTTTACAATATGACATTCAGTAAGTCTTGGAGATGTTGACGAGAATTTTTTGATGATACAAATCGTGTGAAATTTTATTTTGACAATAACCATCATCTCATATTGTTCTTGCAACCAACGTTTCGATAAACATCTTTTATCGTTATCACGGCAAAATTTCACTTTCAAAAAAGCTGACAATTTCAATAATTTCCCGCCATTTCATTTCGTGTCAAGAATGACAGAACTTTCAAATATTGTCAGCTTTTTCAAAAGCTATTTGTTATGCCTTGTGAACGATATAAGATGTCAATCGAAACGTTTTAATCAAAACAATAAGAGATGGTATTTATTACCCAAATATTCTACAGGTCTTCGAAATCCAACGTGGTTTTTACTTGACTTAATTCATTCGAGAAATTAGTTGCATTGATGATTCATTACTTGGGGAAAACATTTCGTAGGTCTATTCAGGAGGGGCATTTTCACAAAATTTGAGAAGGCATCACAAAATTAAGTACCAACTAGACGTTTATGAGAGACTGAGTCTATTTGAAATCTGAACACTGAGATCATATTATTATTCGTTATACTCTCCAGACTTAAGATATTCTCGAAATCTGGAAAATTTTGTCCGTCCGTGAGCACGAATACCTCAAAACGAAACGATCACTGTAACTGAATAGGGTAGGTCTGTCGGTTTGAATATCTGGACTCTTGTTTACCTGAACAGTGTATGCTCCAATTTTTTCGAATATTTGAAATTTTCGGATTTTTTGTTACAAGATGTATCAAAAGTAGGTAGCTTAAAACGATTTCATCCGTCCGTGAGCACGATGACTCTCGATCGGAAAGAGCTTGAGAACTGAATGGGATAGGTAAGAGGGTTTGAATATCTCGGCTTATTTAGTTAATCGGACAAACCTGCTCAGTAGTTTGAATATTTTTCATCAAGCTGTTTCATTATCCTCACTAGTTCTAATTTGAACATAAATGTGGGCCATCCATAACTTTGCAGCCTGAGTTTTGAGCTTTGGAATGTAATAACGAAAAAACGCTCGGAGTAGGTCAATTTTGTAGAGAGGGAAAAAAGTGTGTTCAAATCAGTTTCATATCACTACCCCTCTGGTCACAACCCCTAAGAGCTCTCGTTCTTAATAGGGAAAAATGGGTCGAGCAGCTGACAGAAGTTTTAGGACATTTCGTCAATGACTCTGCTTCAAGTACAATAAAAATGGAAGAAATGTATTGGGTTCCTCGTACCATTGATAATCCTTTATGAGATGAGATTGCTCAACAGAAATTAACGAACTTGACTTTGATCACCGATTACAATTTTGCGAAACAATGGGTGATACGATAAGTAATAATCTGGACCGCCATTTTGAATATCTGCTTCTCCAATGAATGCTCTTCTTATTCGAATGGATCTATAAAAGTCACAACTGTCCATATTGGTCTTATACCAACCCAAGACTAAAGAGAGATTCACACTCGGTATCCTGAAAAGCTGAATGTCTGGGTCGGTATCGAGGTCGGTATTTATGGCGACAATATTGTGGGCCCTTTTTCATGCACGGCAATCTCAATGGTGATAATTACTTAGACCTCTCAGAAAACAATGAATTTGTAACTGTAAGCAATAGCATGGTTATTTAGGATTACGTTTAAAAAAAATCACTGCAAAATTGGAAAATTTGTGACTACAAATCTTAAGGATGTAGTGTAGGGTATCAATTTTCAACATTTTCAAAATTATACCTGTTACCACTTAACCAAGTGATATAGTTTTTTTATTTTGCTAGAACTGGTATAACCTAGCATTTCGCCCAGTAACCGCTTGAAGTTGAGTTTTTTTGGTCATCACATTAAGATGAAAATGTCGAGCTTAGTCAGCTTGACATACAACATGAAAGACAAGTTCAATTTCCTAAACAGTAAAGAACTGACTGCTCATTTTGAGGGTATATATGAAGATATTTCAGTATTCTCTTTATGTAATGTATGTATTTTGATCAGAAGCATAATTTAAAATAATTTTCATATATTTAGGTTTTTTACAATAAAAGGAAAGAGATCAAAGTTACTCTAGTACTATTTCATGATTCATCTAAACGTATTTTATATTTCTAGCATACAGGTTATTTTTAGCGTTATTTGCCACTTAAATGCCATAAATGTCTCATATGGTGTTGGAGGTAATATGCAAAATGTTTTAGAATGAAATATTTCAAATAAGTAGGGAAAATTTGGAATTATATTAAATTATTATAAATTGATTGCATTTCTGTTGCGATTTGAATTTGATTGTTTGTCTTAATCAAGTTTAAAATATAAACAAATTTAAAATATTGAATTATTTAGTTTGAATATGATTAAATAAAAAGTTAATAAGTTTTATTTAATCATATTCAAACTAAATAAATGATTTCCATCAAGTGAGGACCTCAACCATTCAAGATATTGAATTATTGTTTTAGGCTATAACCATCATCTCTTGTTTTCGTTCTCTCCAACGTTTCGACAGACATCTTCTGACGTTTTCAAGGCAAAATATTAGCTTTTAAAAAGCTGAGTTCAGAAAAAATTATTCAATCTTTCAATTGAAAACGTCAAATTGACAGATTATGAGAACTAGATAAAATTGAATTGGGACTTATCGGTGGTTTGAAGATTTCTTTAAGTTATTTCGAACAATCAGCGTCCAAACTTCCGCTAACTCAATTGATGATATACTTGAGGGATCGAGAGCGATATTCATGTTCGAAGTGTAACTTAAAGAAATCTTGGAATCACATCTCATAGAAAACACCAAAGACTGGGAATCCCAAGCAACTCTCACAATCGTCTAATTCACATAAAGTAAACGTCTATTGTGATCTAAAAACATCTTAGTCTAATAAAAACCATACACAATATGTCATTTTCTAGACATGATTTAGATTCCATTCTATGTTTTTAAGAGTGTTTTATGGGACGTAAATTAAGAGTTAATATTTTTTGTGCCTATTCGACGTTGAATAGACAACTTTTTTCAATGTCGAAAAATGATCATGAAATAAACAACTTGCTACAGAATTTTGAATGAATTCAGAAAAAATTCTAAAATGTACAATGAATTGAAACTAATCATTTTTCCATGAAGCTCAAGTCATGATAACATTCGGAATGTCGAACACAAAACTTCCAGGAATTGAATTCAATCCATCCATTCACGATGGATTGGTGGGCTTTCCACACTAACATTTCTAACACTCTATAAAATGACCTCTACCTAGCATCTGAAAAAATTATGAGAAATACATAAATTAGATGGACATTTAGATATCGTTTTGATAAAACGAATCTTATGAAATATGACTGTCATTAGATGATCTGGTGAACATCTATTATACATCTTAATTATGTAAGTGTGTTACTTGGGATGGATCAACATCATATCAGTATGGCGCAGAAGGAGGTGATACTGGGGACAACGAGAACAGTCAGAAGGTTCCTTACTTGCACGCGAGAGTTTCTTGGCAGCATAGTTGCCCGATATTCTCATGCCAAACCCGATGAAAAATCGGTGGAAGTTTAAAAAAAAATATATATATATATATATATTATTTAAAAAGAATAAAGTATGAAATTTTACTCTTTTTAAATTGAATTTTCACCTCATTCGATTCTTGTGAAATGGAAGTTGATAAAATATCATTGAAATGCAGGGTGTCCCAAGTTGGAGTGTCTATAAGACGTTTCTGGAGAACTGGACATGTTTGACATCTGAAAATTTTTATTTTGATATTGTTCGAAATTCTCTACTGAGGTAAAATATTTTTTAGAGCCTGGGCACTTCCGGTTGTACATGGAGCGAAAATAAATTTATTCAAAAATTTTTTCGAATTTTTCCCTCTATTTTATGATTGAATATTCAATTCTGAATACTATGTGACAATGCTGAAACTATTGTATTAATTCAAATAGTTTTCAAAATAAGAAAAAGGAAAAAGTCAAATATTCTTAGTCATAGTTCATTTTCTTATCCCGAGCGTGAATCGTAAAATGGCACGTAAATTGAAAATTTTGAATACAAGCCTGCAAGTTTTTAATTTTTTTGCCAATCTGATGGAGAATATGTATTGTAACAAGCTTTATATTTGTCAACTATCAAGCAGAAAATTTGCCATTTTAAGAAGATTTGACAGTTTATAGTTTCAGCATTTTTGCAAAGAACACCATGTAACTCTGAAACATTTAAACCCTCAATCCTCCCTCAGGTTTAGGTCCTCTAACTCTATTTAGCCGTTGTCTTTCACGAGACCACTCACCCTGTATATGTTTTTTTATTCATTCAATTGTTTCATCTTCAGTTGAGAATTTACTCAATTCATTTTCTTGATTTTTTATATGTCAATTTAATTCCAAAATGAATATGATTCATCCAGGTACGACAGGCATTTCTTACAAACAGCATGTAACTTGTGCTTTCGTTTAAAAATTGTCATTCCTTCATATGCTAACTGATCCCTATATCCAAAGTGACGAAAAAGGGAAAGAGTGGCAAATTAAACAGCAATATTGGTTCGCGTTCCCTTCGAATGGAATATCACGGACAGTGAGCAGGTAGTTTCAACATTGAAAAATTCAATCATGAATTTGGCAACACCTCCTGTGCAGAATTGTCCGGAATGGTCGATATGTATATTAGCGTATGGGCGCAGAAATAACTGGATAATGTTCAAATAAATATACGGATGCAGAAAGGATGGTGTTCTGTAAGGACGCTAGGTTGTTTGTAGAATTGAGAAAAAATTTTCTTACCTCATTGCTTCTGGTGCCATGTAAGCAGATGTTCCAATAAAAGTACTAGTGTTCATATTTTCATTATTCAACAAAGTTGTTATTCCAAAGTCACCCAGCTGAAAATGGATGAAATTTGATATATTACAGTATAGATTTGAACAAAAACTAATTGATTTTTACCTTTGCTTTGTTATGTTGATCTAACAATATATTCGCGCTGTTTTAACATCGCGATGAATCAAAGGTGATGAAAAAGCAGTGTGTAAATAAGTGATTGCACTTGCTGTTCCCATTGCAATGCCGAGTCTCTCTTGCCAAGTTAGTATGGCATCTTTATTCTGAAAAAATATTTCTCTAAAATAAAATTACTTTGCACAAAATGAATCACAACTATTGTAACATCCTAGGTTTTTATACAAAAATTGAAGTCTCATTTCACCTTATGTTGAGACGCCACTGGCGCCTCACGAACCTCGAAGGAGATTTCATCAAGAAGAAGAAGAGCGCGGCTCCTACTGCTTAGTGCCCGTGTCGATCTGCGCGAGTGCGAGAGAGAAAGAAAGAAAAATGCAAGATGGTGTGACGATTATCAGTTGACTTGTGAGAGAAGTAAGTTTTACTAGAATAGTTTTAGTGAGTGCTTTTGTGAGTGCTAAACCGAAGCCATTGTTACATTGAGGGTTGATCGAACCTATTTTTAGGGTAGAACTCAGATTAATTTGAATATTATGAAACATTTATCCATTTTACTAACCCTTTGTTGGTAAACAACATTGGGAATCTCATTGTATCAGTAAGTTTATCTTACTTTTATTTTTTCTTATCAATACCATTATTATGGAATATTTCTTAGGTATTGTTAAGTTTCATGCGTATTAGGTGGTGTTTGGGCTCTTGTCATTAATGCTGTTTCCTTTGTGCTTTCTTCAATTTCGTATAAAACTACTGTCTTTGTTCACATAATGCTTTGTTCAATGGGTATAACGCTACTTCCTTTGTTCATATAATGTTTTGTTTATTCCTGTGATGTTTTGTTCACTTTGTATAATACTACTTGTTCCATAAGAGTCTAGGAATTATATTCCCCATCATGTGATGCCATTCGTTTCCGTTAATACAGCTCTTGGAGTTCTGATGTCCACTATAACAATGAATGCCTTATTTTCAGCTTTCTACAATGTGTTACTGGAGTGTAACAGATCAATTTTATTCACTGTACCCTATTGTGCAATAGAATTGCCAATGACTGTGAGGGTCTGGATCTATTGTTAAACGCCAGGAACATATGAAAACCTCCACTAATGGTATTACTAGTATGGTTGATATGAAATAATGGATGTAACCATTGTACGTAGCATCATGGTGTTAAAGCAAACGATTAAAGTTTTGTTAAGTTACTTCTGTTTCATGTTACCATTATGTATGTTTTGTACTGTTGTGATTTATCTTCTTACTGTTGTAATGTATCTTTCTTACTGTCGTGATGTATCTTCTTGTTGTCATTATGTATATTTCCTTCAGTTGGTTATGTAGATTCTCTGCTTCCATTATTTATATTACTTATTATAGTTCATCTATATATGTTTCTGTCATTTATGTCCATGATATATAAGGTTATTCTGGTTCTCATTTACTCATGATGGATATTCTATCAAGAATTTGATTGTTTATTTATTTCTATGGTTCATACTGCTATCTATTTATCTATATGCTTGTATTACATGATATTTTATTAAGGTGTCTCAGAATTGTGGACCATTCCTATATTGTTGTATGAGATTTCTTGCCTTAAGGCCGGTTCCAAGGCCATAGGTAGGCACCGTTACCTTCTTGTACTATAAGGCATGAGAGAATATACTTTTATATCGACGTCGTTATTTTCTTTCATTTTTTCAGAGCTGCCGCTGGAACTCCATGACCTTACCTGTGTTCCAAATTCCTTAGCTCATACAATATTTATAGTTATGGCTCACATATTCTGGGGCCCTGACCATGACGATGGTCATAAATAGTCGTTTACATATATGTCATGATCATTATCCACGTTGCATTATTGAAGTATATACAGTGCTAGTCAAAGTCCCCTCCCCTCGTATCTTTTGAACGGGTATACTTATAATAGTCCAGATCCCGGTGCCCCCAGACGTTACTTATTTTCTCATAAGAAATATAAATGGGATAAAGTAGTGTTAGTACGTACTTTGAGTGTGTGCATACCTGCTACCTTGGGTCGACAGCCAATTCATAGGTACCAGGTGCTAAAGGTAGATAAATACAGTACTGATTTTCTTAAATTCTCAGTGCTGATTTTTACATATGTTTTAGATATTGTTGTTAAAATTAATAATCATTATTGCCAGACACTTTCCATCGGCGCTTACCCTTACCAGACGCTTTAAAGCTTCAAAAAAAAATAACATATTCTTACTTATAATCTCATTCTTGATTTTATGTATAATACTTGGGAACTATTTGAACACCCCTGGTCAGCAGCCAGACCAATTGGAGGGGTCAAACATCCCCCCAGACACACATAAAGTGTCGCTAAAATTCTGTTCTGTTCGATATAATCAAAGAGATTAAAGATTCGTTACATACAAAATCGAATCTGAAGATTACAAGGTATTTTAATATGATCTGGGTTGAGAAAATTTTATAAATAATAAATATAAGTTTCTTTAACCTATGTTTTACATCTTATCATCGAGTTAAATTGAATACTACTATTTAAAAAATTCATGTTTATTAAATCTTAAAATTATACTAAGCTATACATGTCTTTCTTCTTTCGGATTATTTGTAGTTTGAACATTCAGCGTGATCTTTACTGTCATCATAGTTTGATAAGTCATCATCAACCCAATGTTGGCATTGACTATCTTCATTATCATCCATATTACTTTCATTTTCTGTAACAAAAATAACATAATTAAGAATCAAAGAGAGTTATGCGGTTATATCAATTATTCAAATTTAAAGTATAATACCTGATTCTTCTTGAAGCGATTCACTGACAAAGCTCAGCAATTGGTCCCCATCGAACCAGTTAAAATGATATTTATTATCTTTCAACGTCCACCCATTATTGTCAGGACTAAAAATACTAATTTTCTTCGTAGGAGCATTCTTCCAGAGACTAGTGTCTACATCGCCTAGTTTCATAAATGCTATCTGGTACTCTACTTCTTTTTTAAACACATTAAATGGCCTTTGCTTGCTCTTTTCTAAAAAAAGCTGGATTGTAATCACAACCAGTTATTGCGTGAAATCCTGGCAAGCAACGACTTATATGTAGGTCCTAAATGTTTATAAATCTCAGTGATATCAATGTATCTAACTTTATTTCCAGTGCCAGTCAATATCCACACATGGGAGTCATCATTTTTAAATGATACATATTGCCCAACATAATTACTGCAATATCGGTGTCAGAACACTGAATAACAAAATTAGCTTCATCAACAAAATTGCAGATATGGTGGATAATCTTAGTGTCAGCTTCCTCATGTTCAGAACAACAGCAAATTTTCATCAATAGAAGATACTACTGCATTATTTATGACGGAAAAAGAGTGACAATTCTTGAAATTAACAACAATATTTTTGTTGCCAATAAATGGTACTATCTCGTCTGTAGACCAGTGGCGTATAAAGAAGTCAATAAGAGCCTCTTTGAAGCGTATATTTTTTCAATTCTTTCGCGAAAATCAGACGGTCCGAACTTGATCAGGTCCACTGATGCTGAACTCAAGTTGTGTCGATTCATTTCGAAGTGATCTTTCGTAATCTTTTATAGAAAGGCGAAAAATACTGATCAAAAAATGACATCGAATCTTGACGCTGGTAATTGTGTGACCATTTGTAACATTTTTTTGGAGATACTCCCAAATGTTTTAGAGACATTTTTTCATTCTATGAAGTAAGTAAAATCCATCAATTAGTATAATATCTATGTGAGATGGTGGATCATGTTCAACACCATTTCTAAACATTTCATTAAAATTGATTTTTGGAGTCTTACAAATGTCTGCATCAAAGATGGCACATTGACAATGGGACTGGAGTTATGGGGTACGAAAATATTTTGGCTATATCGACTTTGTGATCAATCGATATACCGATTATGCGACCAAATACATCCCTCTGAATTCGTAATTCCTGCAATTTTCCACCGACTTTCGTTACTTTTTTCTCATAATCTACAGAAAAGTTGTTCATCGTTGTTTTTAATGCTTCTCTCAAACCTACCATCTTGCTCACATTCTGCGATAAATTTTTGCGTTCAATCTCACCATTTCTTTCAATGTTAAGTAAAAATTGTTCAACAGGTTCTGAGGCTACTTTACCAGATGAAATATTTATTAACAGAACACGTTGTAAATAAAATGACAGATGCACTGAATCAAGTAGCACTGAATAGAGTAGCCTGCCACTCAAACGTCCGGGCTGTATTACTCTTAAAATAATTAAAACATTTATTACTGTAAAAAAAACAAGATCGACAACATTGACAGTACTGAGAAACCTTATTTTTTTAAATTATACAAAGTTTTGGCGACATGAGCCTTATATCCAAAAGATGCGTAAAGCGTACAAATAATGACCTCGCGCTTATACACATAGCGACACTTTATGTGTGTCTGGGGGGATGTTTGACCCCTCCAATTGGTCTGGCTGCTGACCAGGGGTGTTCAAATAGTTCCCCAAGTATTATACATAAAAATCAAGAATGAGATTATAAGTAAGAATATGT
The DNA here is from genome assembly GCA_030674115.1 of Micraspis discolor. Lineage (NCBI taxonomy): Eukaryota > Metazoa > Arthropoda > Insecta > Coleoptera > Coccinellidae > Micraspis > Micraspis discolor. The sequence continues at coordinate 74,956 of JARTUT010001817.1, read as the reverse complement.
TATTTTTTTTGAAGCTTTAAAGCGTCTGGTAAGGAGTAGCGCCGATGGAAAGTGTCTGGCAATAATGATTATTAATTTTTAACAACAATATCTAAAACATATGTAAACATCAGCACTGAGAATTTAGAAAAATCAGTACTGTATTTATCTACCTTTAGCACCTGGGTACCTATAGTTGGCCGTCGACCCAAGGTAGCAGGTATGCACACACTCAAAAGTACTGTACTAACACTACTTTATCCCATTTATATTTCTTATGAGAAAATAAGTAACGTCTGAGGGCTTTCCGGGATCTTACTCTATAATAATGAAATTTGGAGGTGGAAATAAACGGATGTAGAGCTTCTCAACTGGTCATAACAGGTGACGCAATAGTCATAAATGACGTCACAAGGCCACTGTGACCAATAATTTTAAATGGGACCTATGGCAAGTGACAGCTCGTTTGAAAGGTATTGAATATACCTATTCAGTCATACCAATTTTGTTTGGGTTTCGGCTGATTTTGATTGATAAATTGAAGAAATACGAAAATTATAGTTTCATTCATTTAATTAATAAAAGATTTTAAAGTACGCCTCTGGTTAATTGTCAAAAAAGGTTGACGTGTTTGAATTCTCTACTTGTCAAAAGTGTTTATACCTTGAAAATTTACCTAAGCTATTGTTTAACGAGACGTTTAAGTGTTTAAATAGGCAAAATGGTACGTACTGTAGCCGACAAAGTAGCAGCTATCTTAATAATTGGTGAATGTAGAAACAATTTCCATGCAGCGGAACGACTGTTTAATGAGAGAGTACCCCGATCGCCCTATATCGAGAGTTTATTTGAGGAGCTTCTTCGGAAGTTTGAAGCATCAGGTAGTGTTTCAAGATGCCAAACGGTCTGGTCGACCAACAATTAGTGATGACAAAAAAATTTTACATAATTGGAGAAATGGTAGTAAACCCTACTTCTTTCACAGCCCAAGTTTGCGTCTATCTGTGAAGGAAGTCAGTCAAAGGACAGTACATAGGGTGTTGGCTAAAAACAAATTTCATCCATACAAATTAAAAAATGGTGCACCAACTTTCAGATGATGACTGACCAGAAGACTAGAATTCTGTGAAACTATGTAGAATAAAATGAACCAACAACCAGGCTACATACAGACAATTTGTTTTAGTGACGAAAGTACTTTCTTTCTCCCAATGGAAATGTTAACACTCAAAATGTGAGGTATTGGAGTGACACAAATCCTCACATCTTTCGTGAAAAACATACTCAATTTCCAGAAAAAGTATATGTTTGGGCAGGTATTTTGGGGAAACCAAATAGTTGGGCCTCTTTTTTCTCAATGCTAACTAACCGGTGCATTGTATCTGGAGATGTTACAAAATGATATTGAGCGTTAATTCTTGAAATTCTAGAAGATAATCCAAATGAATTCGACAACTTGGAAATAACGTTTCAACAGATGGTGCTCCTGCACACTATTACACGGTGCAATAATACGTTACCCTAGATAGAAAGAATATCGTGGTAGATGGATTGGACGACGGAGGTTCGATCGAATAGCCAGCTCGGTCACGGACCTTACACCATTAGATTTTTTCTATGAGGGTACTTGAAATCTAAGGTTTACGATGTATCGTGCTGTAGCACCTGACAGTATTGCCATTCTGAAACAACGAATTGTTGAAGAATGTGGGCCTATTCCGCCTACACACTGGGACGACTTCACGACAAGAGTTTAGCAATAGGATGCATCGGTGGAAGTTTAAAAAAAAATATATATATATATATATATATATTATTTAAAAGAATAAAGTATGAAATTTTACTCTTTTTAAATTGAATTTTCACCTCATTCGATTCTTGTGAAATGGAAGTTGATAAAATATCATTGAAATACAGGGTGTCCCAAGTTGGAGTGTCTATAAGACGTTTCTGGAGAACTGGGACATGTTTGGACATCTGAAAATTTTATTTTGATATTGTTCGAAATTCTCTACTGAGGTAAAATATTTTAGAGCCTGGGCACTTCCTGGTTGTACATGGAGCGAAAATAAATTTATTCAAAAATTTTTTTCGAATTTTTCTCTCTATTTTATGATTGAATATTCAATTCTGAATACTATGTGACAATGCTGAAACTATTGTATTAATTCAAATAGTTTTCAAAATAAGAAAAGGAAAAGAGTCAAATATTCTTAGTCATAGTTCATTTTTTTCTTATCCCGAGCGTGAATCGTAAATGGCACGTAAATTGAAAATTTTGAATACAAGCCTGCAAGTTTTTTTAATTTTTTGCCAATCTGATGGAGAATATGTATTGTAACAAGCTTTATATTTGTCAACTATCAAGCAGAAAATTTGCCATTTTTAAGAAGATTTGACAGTTTATAGTTTCAGCATTTTTGCAAAGAACACCATGTAACTCTGAAACATTTAAACCCTCAATCCCTCCCTCAGGTTTAGGTCCTCTAACTCTATTTAGCCGTTGTCTTTCACGAGACCACTCACCCTGTATATGTTTTTTATTCATTCAATTGTTTCATCTTCAGTTGAGGAATTTACTCAATTCATTTTCTTGATTTTTTATATGTCCAATTTAATTCAAAATGAATATGATTCATCCAGGTACGACAGGCATTTCTTACAAACAGCATGTAACTTGTGCTTTCTGTTTAAAAATTGTCATTCCTTCATATGCTAACTGATCCCTATATCCAAAGTGACGAAAAAGGAAAGAGTGGCAAATTAAACAGCAATATTGGTTCGCGTTCCTTCGAATGGAATATCACGGACAGTGAGCAGGTAGTTTCAACATTGAAAATTCAATCATGAATTTGGCAACACCTCCTGTGCAGAATTGTCGGAATGGTCGATATGTATATTAGCGTATGGGCGCAGAAATAACTGGATAATGTTCAAATAAATATACGGATGCAGAAAGGATGGTGTTCTGTAAGGACGCTAGGTTGTTTGTAGAATTGAGAAAAAAATTTTCTTACCTCATTGCTTCTGGTGCCATGTAAGCAGATGTTCCAATAAAAGTACTAGTGTTCATATTTTCATTATTCAACAAAGTTGTTATTCCAAAGTCACCCAGCTGAAAATGGATGAAATTTGATATATTACAGTATAGATTTGAACAAAAAACTAATTGATTTTTACCTTTGCTTTGTTATGTTGATCTAACAATATATTCGCTGTTTTAACATCGCGATGAATCAAAGGTGATGAAAAGCAGTGTGTAAATAAGTGATTGCACTTGCTGTTCCCATTGCAATGCCGAGTCTCTCTTGCCAAGTTAGTATGGCATCTTTATTCTGAAAAAATATTTCTCTAAAATAAAATTACTTTGCGCAAAATGAATCACAACTATTGTAACATCCTAGGTTTTTTTTTTTTATACAAAAATTGAAGTCTCATTTCACCTTATGTTGAGACGCCACTGGCGCCTCACGAACCTCGAAGGAGATTTCATCAAGAAAGAAGAAGAGCGCGGCTCCTACTGCTTAGTGCCCGTGTCGATCTGCGCGAGTGCGAGAGAGAAAGAGAAAGAAAATGCAAGATGGTGTGACGATTATCAGTTGACTTGTGAGAGAAGTAAGTTTTACTAGAATAGTTTTAGTGAGTGCTTTTGTGAGTGCTAAACCGAAGCCATTGTTACATTGAGGGTTGATCGAACCTATTTTTAGGGTAGAACTCAGATTAATTTGAATATTATGAAACATTTATCCATTTTACTAACCCTTTGTTGGTAAACAACATTGGGAATCTCATTGTATCAGTAAGTTTATCTTACTTTTATTTTTCTTATCAATACCATTATTATGGAATATTTCTTAGGTATTGTTAAGTTTCATGCGTATTAGGTGGTGTTTGGGCTCTTGTCATTAATGCTGTTTCCTTTGTGCTTTCTTCAATTTCGTATAAAACTACTGTCTTTGTTCACATAATGCTTTGTTCAATGGGTATAACGCTACTTCCTTTGTTCATATAATGTTTTGTTTATTCCTGTGATGTTTTGTTCACTTTGTATAATACTACTTGTTCCATAAGAGTCTAGGAATTATATTCCCATCATGTGATGCCATTCGTTTCCAGTTAATACAGCTCTTGGAGTTCTGATGTCCACTATAACAATGAATGCCTTATTTTCAGCTTTCTACAATGTGTTACTGGAGTGTAACAGATCAATTTTATTCACTGTACCCTATTGTGCAATAGGAATTGCCAATGACTGTGAGGGTCTGGATCTATTGTTAAACGCCAGGAACATATGAAAACCTCCACTAATGGTATTACTAGTATGGTTGATATGAAATAATGGATGTAACCATTGTACGTAGCATCATGGTGTTAAAGCAAACGATTAAAGTTTTGTTAAGTTACTTGTTTCATGTTACCATTATGTATGTTTTGTACTGTTGTGATTTATCTTCTTACTGTTGTAATGTATCTTTCTTACTGTCGTGATGTATCTTCTTGTTGTCATTATGTATATTTCCTTCAGTTGGTTATGTAGATTCTCTGCTTCCATTATTTATATTGCTTATTATAGTTCATCTATATATGTTTCTGTCATTTATGTCCATGATATATAAGGTTATTCTGGTTCTCATTTACTCATGATGGATATTCTATCAAGAATTTGATTGTTTATTTATTTCTATGGTTCATACTGCTATCTATTTATCTATATGCTTGTATTACATGATATTTTATTAAGGTGTCTCGGAATTGTGGACCATTCCTATATTGTTGTATGAGATTTCTTGCCTTAAGGCCGGTTCCAAGGCCATAGGTAGGCACCGTTACCTTTCTTCTGTACTATAAGGCATGAGAGAATATACTTTTTTTATCGACGTCGTTATTTTCTTTTCATTTTTCAGAGCTGCCGCTGGAACTCCATGACCTTACCTGTGTTCCAAATTCCTTAGCTCATACAATATTTATAGTTATGGCTCACATATTCTGGGGCCCTGACCATGACGATGGTCATAAATAGTCGTTTACATATATGTCATGATCATTATCCACGTTGCATTATTGAAGTATATACAGTGCTAGTCAAAAGTCCCTCCCCTCGTATCTTTTGAACGGGTATACTTATAATAGTCCAAGATCCCGGTGCCCCCAGACGTTACTTATTTTCTCATAAGAAATATAAATGGGATAAAGTAGTGTTAGTACGTACTTTGAGTGTGTGCATACCTGCTACCTTGGGTCGACGGCCAATTCATAGGTACCAGGTGCTAAAGGTAGATAAATACAGTACTGATTTTTCTTAAATTCTCAGTGCTGATTTTTACATATGTTTTAGATATTGTTGTTAAAAATTAATAATCATTATTGCCAGACACTTTCCATCGGCGCTTACTCTTTACCAGACGCTTTAAAGCTTCAAAAAAATAACATATTCTTACTTATAATCTCATTCTTGATTTTATGTATAATACTTGGGAACTATTTGAACACCCCTGGTCAGCAGCCAGACCAATTGAGGGGTCAAACATCCCCAGACACACAAAGCAAAGTGTCGCTAAAATTCCTGTTCTGTTCGATATAATCAAGAGAGATTAAAGATTCGTTACATACAAAATCGAATCTGAAGATTACAAGGTATTTTAATATGATCTGGTTGAGAAAATTTTATAAATAATAAATATAAGTTTCTTTAACCTATGTTTTACATCTTATCATCAGAGTTAAATTGAATACTACTATTTAAAAATTCATGTTTATTAAATCTTAAAATTATACAAAGCTATACATGTCTTTCTTCTTTCGGATTATTTGTAGTTTGAACATTCAGCGTGATCTTTACTGTCATCATAGTTTGATAAGTCATCATCAACCAAATGTTGGCATTGACTATCTTCATTATCATCCATATTACTTTCATTTTCTGTAACAAAAATAACATAATTAAGAATCAAAGAGTTATACGGTTATATCAATTATTCAAATTTAAAGTATAATACCTGATTCTTCTTGAAGCGATTCACTGACAAAGCTCGGCAATTGGTCCCCATCGAACCAGTTAAAATGATATTTATTATCTTTCAACGTCCACCCATTATTGTCAGGACTAAAAATACTAATTTTCTTCGTAGGAGCATTCTTCCAGAGACTAGTGTCTACATCGCCTAGTTTCATAAATGCTATCTGGTACTCTACTTCTTTTTAAACACATTAAATGGCCTTTGCTTGCCTTTTTCTAAAAAAAGCTGGATTGTAATCACAACCAGTTATTGCGTGAAATCCTGGCAAGCAACGACTTAATGTAGGTCCTAAATGTTTATAAATCTCAGTGATATCAATGTATCTAACTTTATTTCCAGTGCCAGTCAATATCCACACATGGGAGTCATCATTTTTAAATGATACATATTGCCCAGCATAATTACTGCAATATCGGTGTCAGAACACTGAATAACAAAATTAGCTTCATCAACAAAATTGCAGATATGGTGGATAATCTTAGTGTCAGCTTCCTCATGTTCAGGGCAACTTAAATTTTCATCAATAGAAGATACTACTGCATTATTTATGACGGAAAAAGAGTGACAATTCTTGAAATTAACAACAATATTTTTGTTGCCAATAAATGGTACTATCTCGTCTGTAGACCAGTGGCGTATAAAGAAGTCAATGAGAGCCTCTTTGAAGCGTATATTTTTCAATTCTTTCGCGAAATCAGACGGTCGAACTTGATCAGGTCCACTGATGCTGAACTCAAATTGTGTCGATTCATTTCGAAGTGATCTTTCGTAATCTTTTATAGAAGGCGAAAAATACTGATCAAAAATGACATCGAATCTTGACGCTGGTAATTGTGTGACCATTTGTAACATTTTTTTGGAGATACTCCCAAATGTTTTAGGGACATTTTTCATTCTATGAAGTAAGTAAAATCCATCAATTAGTATAATATCTATGTAAGATGGTGGATCATGTTCAACACCATTTTCTAAACATTTCATTAAAATTGAGTCTTACAAATGTCACCATCAAGATGGCACATTGACAATTGGATTGGATTGGGATTGGAGTTATGGGGTACGAAAATATTTTGGCTATATCGACTTTGTGATCAATCGATATACCGATTATACGCCCAAATACATCCCTCTGAATTCGTAATTCCTGCAATTTTCCACCGACTTTCGTTACTTTTTTTTTCTCATAATCTACAGAAAAGTTGTTCATCGTTGTTTTTTTAATGCTTCTCTCAAACCTACTACCATCTTGCTCACATTCTGCGATAAATTTTTTACGTTCAATCTCACCATTTCTTTCAATGTTAAGTAAAAATTGTTCAACAGGTTCTGAGGCTGCTTTACCAGATGAAATATTTATTAACAGAACACGTTGTAAATAAAAATGACAGATGCACTGAATCAAGTAGCACTGAATAGAGTAGCCTGCCACCAAACGTCCGGGCTGTATTACTTTTAAAATAATTAAAACATTTATTACTGTAAAAAAACAAGATCGACAACATTGACAGTACTGAGAAACCTTATTTTTTTTTAAATTATACAAAGTTTTGGCGACATGAGCCTTATATCAAAAGATGCGTAAAGCGTACAAATAATGACCTCGCGCTTATACACATAGCGACACTTTATGTGTGTCTGGGGGATGTTTGACCCTCCAATTGGTCTGGCTGCTGACCAGGGGTGTTCAAATAGTTCCCAAGTATTATACATAAAAATCAAGAATGAGATTATAAGTAAGAATATGTTATTTTTTTTTGAAGCTTTAAAGCGTCTGGTAAGGGTAAGCGCCGATGGAAAGTGTCTGGCAATAATGATTATTAATTTTTAACAACAATATCTAAAACATATGTAAACATCAGCACTGAGAATTTAAGAAAAAATCAGTACTGTATTTATCTACCTTTAGCACCTGGTACCTATGAATTGGCCGTCGACCCAAGGTAGCAGGTATGCACACACTCAAAGTACGTACTAACACTACTTTATCCCATTTATATTTCTTATGAGAAAATAAGTAACGTCTGGGGGCACCGGGATCTTACTCTATAATAATGAAATTTGGAGGGTGGAAATAAACGGATGTAGGCTTCTCAACTGGTCATAGCAGGTGACGCAATAGTCATAAATGACGTCACAAGGCCACTGTGACCAATAATTTTAAATGGGACCCTATGGCAAGTGACAGTTCGTTTGAAAGGTATTGAATATACCTATTCAGTCATACCAATTTTGTTTGGGTTTCGGCTGATTTTGATTGATAAATTGAAGAAATACGAAAATTATAGTTTCGCATTTAATTAATAAAGATTTTAAAGTACGCCTCTGGTTAATTGTCAAAAAGGTTGACGTGTTTGAATTCTCTACTTGTCAAAAGTGTTTATACCTTGAAAATTTACCTAAGCTATTGTTTAACGAGACGTTTAAGTGTTTAAATAGGCAAAATGGTACGTACTGTAGCCGACAAAGTAGCAGCTATCTTAATAATTAGTGAATGTAGAAACAATTTCCATGCAGCGGAACGACTGTTTAATGAGAGGTACCCTGATCGCCCTATATCGAGAGTTTATTTGAGGGAGCTTTTCTGGAAGTTTGAAGCATCAGGTAGTGTTCAAGATGCCAAACGGTCTGGTCGACCAACAATTAGTGATGACAAAAAAATTTACATAATTGGAGAAATGGTAGTAAACCCTACTTCTTTCACAGCCCAAGTTGCGTCTATCTGTGAAGTCAGTCAAAGGACAGTACATAGGGTGTTGGCTAAAAACAAATTTCATCCATACAAAATTAAAAATGGTGCACCAACTTTCAGATGATGACCCTGACCAAGACTAGAATTCTGTGAAACTATGTCGAATAAAATGAACCAACAACCAGGCTACATACAGACAATTTGTTTTAGTGACGAAAGTACTTTCTTTCTCAATGGAAATGTTAACACTCAAAATGTGAGGTATTGGAGTGACACAAATCCTCACATCTTTCGTGAAAACATACTCAATTTCCAGAAAAAGTATATGTTTGGGCAGGTATTTTGGGAAACCAAATAGTTGGGCCTCTTTTTCTCAATGCTAACTTAACCGGTGCATTGTATCTGGAGATGTTACAAAATGATATTGAGGCGTTAATTCTTGAAATTCTAGAAGATAATCCAAATGAATTCGACAACTTGGAAATAACGTTTCAACAAGATGGTGCTCCTGCACACTATTACGGTGCAATAATACGTTACCTAGATGAAGAATATCGTGGTAGATGGATTGGACGACGAGGTTCGATCGAATGGCCAGCTCGGTCACCGGACCTTACACCATTAGATTTTTTTCATGAGGGTACTTGAAATCTAAGGTTTACGATGTATCGTGCTGTAGCACCTGACAGTATTGCCATTCTGAAACAACGAATTGTTGAAGAATGTAGGCAATTTCCGCCTACACACTGGGACGACTACGACAAGAGTTTAGCAATAGGATGCATTACTGCCAGGAAGTAGATGGAGCACATTTTGAACACTTATTATAAGAACTGGTTCTTAAATTTTTATTAATTAAATGCGAAACTATAATTTTCGTATTTATTCAATTTATCAATCAAAATCAGCCGAAACCCAAACAAAATTGGTATGACTGAATAGGTATTTTCAATACCTTTCAAACGAGCTGTCACTTGCCATAGGGTCCCATTTAAAATTATTGGTCACAGTGGCCTTGTGACGTCATTTATGACTATTGCGTCACCTGTTATGACCAGTTGAGAAGCCTACATCCGTTTATTTCCACCCTCCAAATTTCATTATTATAAGTATACCTGTTCAAAAGATACGAGGGGAGGGACTTTGACTAGCACTGTATATTTGCCATGATTATTAATCTTGTTGCATTATTGAAGTTGCCTTATTTACCATGCTTATTATTCCCTTTGTATGATGGAAGTTACTCTGATCATCATGATTACTGTCTGCTCTGCATTGTTATAGTTATTCTTTGCCAGCTATTTATGATTAACCATTTAGTTTCTCAAACAAGTTCCCTAACATCATCTAACATAAGGGGTTTTAGGTCTGAGGCTTTCCCCTACATTTTTTAAACCCTAAATAAAGAGCTGATTGTTTGGGTATAACTGCTGTGTTTTATTTACCATCTTTGTTTCCCAGTTATTTTCACTAATCTCAATTATCACAAACTTGGATTATTACTTAAACATAACGTAGAGTCCTACCCTTACATTAAATTGCCAAGTCTTTTTGTAACTGGATTCATTCAGACTCCTGTGTTGTAGTTAGTTTTAAAAATAATATTTTTCATCCTTTTTCGAAAGAAAAAGTGGCAAATGTTACACCAAAAAGTGCTATTCTAAACATGTACTCATAAATATATAATCCTCCAATATTGAGAATGTGACATTCACCATCTGTAAATTTTATGAGTAATCACGTGAGATCAGGTTGCTTTGGCGCTCAAACTTTTATTGAAACTTTGAAAATCACAACTCTAAGATGACCGCTACAAAATGATAGTGATATAGATTTTATTCTTATGGAACTTATTGAAAAAAATTTTTGTGCATTTTCGAGTGAAAGAAAAATATACCCAAGAATTATATTGACTGAGGCATTTGTCCATCAAAATTCTGACTATCCCTTGCTGAGGATTGAAGTTTGTATGATCATGCTTATTATTGGTAATAATAATAATCAAATAAGGTTTATGTAAGTGGAACAAGGTGCCATCGTTTTGCCCATATGTCTGTAATTTTCGAATAGCGGAAAGAAAATGTTTCAATTAATTGGGTTCACTGCCAGATTTCATAATTGTAACGTTCTATCAAGAGAAGATATAGGAGTTTTTTCAATTTACCTAAAGTAGTCACAGTAGTTTATAAAATAAACTGCAGTATGAATGGATATTTTTGATATGTTCAGTTCATTTGAAGTAGCGTACTGACCAAAAATCTAGTGCTGAGAAAATTTAATATTCCGGTAAAGGGGATGATTCATTCGCTTTAGGCACCACTAGAAGTTGCAGATAATTCATTCTCCTTAGATCCAGTATAAGTTTCAGATGACTCAATTCAAGAATCATTGCTTTTTGGTTACAAGGTTTTGAAAAATTGGGTGTTTCAAAGGACAAGAGCTTACTGGAAGAAAGATATTCACAACGGTTTTCGATATGGAGTAGATATAACTACTTTTGTTTGGTTTTTGTGAAAAGGAATTTAAGCCTTGAACAAAGCTGAAGGAAAACTGTCAGTGGTTATTCAATTCGAGATATATGTTTGTTCATTCATTGGTGCGTTTGTATTAGTATTAGACATCGGTACTTGGTAAAAATGGTGTAACTATTTGTTTGAATTTCTGATTAGTTCTGTTAATATAACAATGTTACTGAAAGCATGAAAGGAAAGAATTGAAAATATTAAATTAAATTAAATAACTATAACGATTGAAAACTATCTTTGTTATATTTTTTATTATATTTTTTCTTTCCTAAATCAATGGGGAGCTGTGCTGCCCTAGTTTCTATGATAAACAGGCCCCTACTACCAATGTTAAATAGCACAAATTGAAATTTTTGAGTTGTCTAGACTGTTAACTATATGCCCTTGGATCTCTTATGGAAAAATTTACGATTTTATGGTAATGACAAAGATGATTTTTCTATAGAAAGTAACACACAAGTTTTTTCTCAATACATGTTCGAACTTTGTGAACTTAAATATCAAATGAATATTTGTCATTGAGTTATTCATACATTGATCCATCTTAGCATTTTTCAATTCTAATCCCACTATATTATCCCATCCCAATATATTAAAAACAATAAGGAATCTATGGTTCGATACAGGTAACCACCGAAGGAGATCAAAAAACTTTCGGTTGGCGAGGGATTAGAAATGCGATATTTCGAGGTAGAAAGGGGAAGGCGATCTTACGAGCGAAGCGAGCACCGTAAAGTTCTTAAGACGGCCTTTCGTTAGGTGCATTTCACATGCCTTTACGGCCACGCTAACATTTTCAAAAAATTTATCCAAAACACCGATTTTCCGGTTTTTCGCAAAAGATGGCTAGGTAAAATTGAAAAAGGCTTTTTCCACTGACGCAATCAGGAAAAGCCGTTTTCATATGTGTTTTCCTCGAGAATCGAACGTTTGGATAGGGCTATTCATATCTTCCAATCGCAAGTAAAAATATTTTAAATTAATTGCTGAAAATAGCTTACTTCGGTTCAAATACAAATTTCCAGATCATCAGTCACGTCCGACGTTCATAGAACTTTGTCAGATCATTCCCATTACAATATTAACCCATATCTCGTATAATATTTTGAAATTTCTCCAATTCATAGGATTCGTAAGAGCCCTGCTGAGGTATTGTCTTATAGTTTAACAGTCTACGATACTAATTTATGAAATTCAAAATTTTACCCAGCATAGAACCAGTTTTGCAATCCCTAGCCAATTCATTTCACCCCTGTCGATTTCTACTCTGAAATGACAATTGTCGTTGACATTTTAATCTTATGTACATTATATGTCATATTCTAGACGTAAATCGGACCCACTTAGTTTATGCCTGATCGAATGGAAAGAAATTCGAAGTAATCGGTGAGGCACTCTGTTCATGGTTACACCTTTAGACCTTTATCGAATAACTTTTATTTTACCTTTGTAAAATTCACCAAGCGCGAATCGATGGAGTTGAAACGATATTCTTTTGGTTTTTTGTTGGTGGAAAAAGCACTCACTGCTAATCAATTATATACAGGGTGTCTCATATGCGTTGCCTATTTCTAACAGCTACCTTCCATCGAGTTATTTCGGCTGTTTCTGCTTACGGTTTCTTAATTGGATAAAATATTCTCGATTCATATACAGGATGTAACATATGAGTTGCGCATTCCTAGCGCTGACTTTCACCAGAGTTTTTCTCAAGTTTCCGTGTTATTCCGCGTACGGGAGCTAATTTCAATAAAATGTCATACACGGTGTGCAATATGTCATACACGGTGTGCAATTTACAATAAATTTGCGATCGATTGATATACAGGGTGTGTAATTTACAAGTTCTTTCGGGATTTTTACGCGCTTTCGGTTTTTGTGCTCCTTCAGGGTTTTTTTAGCTTTCCTTCGAGTTTTTAGAGCGCTTTCGGTTTTTTTGTGCTCCTTCGGGTTTTTTGGGTTCCTTTGGATTTTTTGGCGCTCTTTTCTGTTACTTCAGGTTTTTTCGTCTTTTTCGCGTTCTTTCATGCTTGATTGGGTTCTTTCATGTTTTTGTCGCTTTCGACGGGGTTTTTGCGTTCTTTTTCGGGTTTTTTTTCTTCGGGTTCCTTTGGGCTTTTTGTGATCTTTCGTGACGGGTATCTTCCGGTCCTTTCGTGGTGTTTCGTGCGTTCTTTCATGTTTCTTCTCTTTCTTCCGTGTTTCTTCGCATTCTTTCGAGTTTTTTTGCTTTCAACGGGTTTCTTTGCTGTGTTTCGTGTTTCTGTTCACATAATTGATCTATGGGCTTATTGAACTACTGACTAATGGATCTACTGGCCTATAGATCTTCCCGAGAATCAGACGCTTGATAGGGCTATTCATAGTTTCTTCGTGTTTATTCGCGTTTTTTCGTGTTTCTTCCAGTTCTGTCATGTTTTTTCGCTCTCAACGGGTTTTTTGCTTTCCTTCGAGTTTTTAGGATTCCTTTGGACTTTTTGCGTTCTTTCGTGTTTCTTCAGGTCTTTTCATGTTTTCTCGCATTCTTTCGTGTTTCTTCGCGTTCTTTCGTGTTTCTTCGCGTTCTTTCGCGTTTCTTCGCGTTATTTCGAGTTTCTTCGCGTTCTCTCAAGTTTCTTTGCTTTTGACGGGTTTCTTTTCTGTGTTTTTGTGCGCTTCATTGATCTATGGTCTATATTGATCTATGGGCTTATTGAACAACTGGCTTATAGATCTACTGGCCTATAGATCTAAGGGCCTATGGATCGACTGGCTTACTAGTTTAGATTAAATTCGCTAAATAAAATCCTTTGAAAAAGGTGCTTCACAACAACATCAGGTGAGTTTCTAGTAAATAAATTAGCTTTACCTGAAGTCTATCTTTCAAGGTTCCACCAGGTATATACTCATATAACAAACAATAAGTGCATCCATCACAAGAAAAACCAAGCAATGATACAAGATTTTTGTGTCTGAACTTGCTCAATACCTCTACTTCATTGATAAATTGTTTGGTAACTCTATCAGCTATATCAACAACTTCAACATTTCCTAGAATGATTTTTTTTTTCACAGCTACATGTACTTGGAATATTCCTTGTGCTAGGAAAACTTTCCCAAAAGCTCCAGAACCTAAAAGAAAAAGCATTAGTTTTTTTTTTTTAATGAAAAGATTAAGACTCGCTAAAAGTCTTCCACCTCTCTTTAAACCATCAAAAGGTTCTTCGTTGAAATCATTTGTAGATGCTTTCAAGTCTTCATATTTCAAGTGAGGTAAATGTGTTGTTAATGTTAAATTGGGTAAAGGAGAATTACATTTACGAGATTTTGAGGAATCAAAGGTATTTACACTTAATTTGTTTGAATCAATCAATAACTAACAGGAATTAATAATTGATGAGCCATTAGACAAAGTTGCACTAGTATTTGGACCACTCATACTGGCAGAAACGTTTGAATTTATATGTTCTATTTCGGCACAATCAGATGTCCTATCTTCTGAAGATGATTGCAACAGCACACTTATGGCTGGCATGTTGTTTGAAGAATAATTGTCAGTGATACTCATAGACTGTCTCTCTTCAAGATTTTTCGACACATTTGATTCAATTAAACCATGTTCATTTTGTGAAATAGTTTGGTTTAAACTAGATTGAGATGCATTCAGGCCACCCATGTTTGGTAGAAAGTCCACATTATTACCCAAAATAATGCTAGAACTGCCTATTTCATCTAATTTCGTAAAAAATTTCAGAATTACTTATCATATTGATATTTTCAGATTGGTTAAAATTACTTAAAAGTGGTAATGTATTGTTTTGGCTATCAACATTGGATCTACTGAAAGAATTTTCTCCAAAGGAATTATTGCTTTGGATCAAATTTTGTATACCACTCGATACTACAGGTTGTTCATCTAGTTTTGACGAATCAAGCAAAAAACTTATGGGAGGTATCTCTGGTGTAGATTGATTATAATTGTTAACAATAACATCTGATACCAATGTATTATTTGAAAATTCTATTAGATTGAGTGAACTCACAACTGCGTTATTAGTGATACTCATTGGATTTTCAACCAAAACATCAGCATCTGGAGTAATAACAATTGGGGGTATACACATATCATTATTGAGATTTAAGTTGTTATTTAGAGAAGTGAAGTTGATATTTTCAATGAGAGAACTGGAATATTTCATTCCTTCAAGATTCTCTTCAATGTTTCCATTCAAGTTCATAGAAACTTTAGCTGCTGGGCCCAGGGATGGTCTCTTCACTGATGTTCCATGTAGGATTTTCTCAGATACATAATCTGCAGCTCTGTAAAGTTCTGCATTTGAGAGAATTTGTCTAAGATGTCCTACAGTTGGAAGCACTCTTCCTCTACAGCCCCATTCATCAAAGAGAATCTCTGAAGCTGACCTTTTTACTTTTAAAGAGATTTCCTCGAGAAACCTAGAAAGTTGAATAAAAGATTAAATTGAATGAATGGGGGTTTGAGACATCTCTTACTTTATTTGATCTTGGCTATAAGCAGCAGGATTTTCACATGATATAGAGCAATCAAAACTATTCTTAAATAGACAATCAGGTATCATTGCCATAAATTTCTTCCATTGTTCAGAAGAGTCCAAAATTGAGGATAATTGAGAAATATGACTGGGAGGTAATTTTCTCACCTGCGTGGAATCTTTAATGTTCATTTTAATGAATACTTGATATAATAATAAGTTATTCCAAGGCAACAACAGACTGGTTTATTGTTTATATAAATATACTAGAGCACCTTTATTCTGAAAACCGAGTTTTTAGATTATAAACAAAGCTCAGCTGATTGGGTGTATCTGTATCATAGATTTATGTGAACTTATACACGGTTTTCTAGCCTCGGTTTTCGTCGTACGCTGGGATTCTCGAGCGGTGTTGCCAACCTTAATAATATTTACCCATTCGCTTCTGGCGACGGATTTCTTATGTTTGGCGACAGGAGAGGAAAAATGCATTAAGAATGGTTGAAATATTTATCAACTCTTCAAAATCAGATAAAATTTGATTGTTGGAATATATAATAGAGTATTTTATCAAGTAAAATTTTATTCTGCAATGCTTTTGACATTCAGATAAAATATCTTCCGAAATAATGCGTGCTCCAGGATCATTTTTTCACCGAAGTATTCGGCTTTGAATGTTTTGTCATAATCAGTAATCAGATGAGTTTGGAACATCGTCGGGATACCTGAAATTCAGTATACAGCTCAGCCACGGTTTTTACATTCAGAAAAAACGTCATATCTCCCAAAATAGTTCGTTCTCCAAAATAATTCTCATACCGAATTATTCGTCTTTGAATGCTCTATCATAATCAGTAATCAGATGAATTTGGGACACTGTCGGGATATCTCAAAATTGAGGATTTAACCCAGCCACGGTTTTTACATTCAGAAAAAACGTCATATCTCTCAAATTAATGTGCTTCATCTATGATGTGTCAGTATATATGGTGAAACATTTTTGGATTATACGATTCGTTTTATTGTACGCTTTTTACATTTGGGGTTTCCATGTTATATAAGCTGAAAATGTTATTGAAGATTTTGCTTTCTAATTTCAACAGATTGTTGTTCTTTGTAAAAAGAATAATTTGGCCCCAGTATATTAGAAGATTGATGAAATTGAAACATTCAGTCTGCATAAAAATCCACCTATGTTACAAGAAGGCGAATTCAATTACATATTTGAAGTTTCCAGAGATTCAATATGTATACTAGATTGACGACCTATTCAGCTTTACAGTTTTTCTGAATGTAAAAACCGTGGATGAGCTGTATACTCAATTTTGAGATATCCTGACGGTGTCGCTAATTCATCTGATTACTGATCATGATAGAGCATTCAAAGACGAATAATTTGGTATGAGAATTATTTTGGAGCACGAACTATTTTGGGAGATATGACGTTTTTTCTGAATGTAAAAACCGTGGCTGAGCTGTATACTGAATTTCAGGTATCCCGACGATGTCCCAAACTCATCTGATTACTGATTATGGTAGAGCATGTAACATTTTGAAATTACAATCCCAAAATTTATTTAGATTCTATCATCTCTTGATCTGTTTGAAAATAATTTATTTCAAATTAATTTGCTATACCATCTATTGTTGAATATTGTAATTTCCTGTACATAAGGTATTATTCTTTATAGAAATCTGTTCATTAAAATTTTCGGTGGGGGTGTCTGGAATTGGATGTTGTTATCGCTAATAAATTCATTCCATCTTTGAAACTGATAGTATGCAGACATTATCTCTCGATTGAGAATTTGTTAATTCACGTTTACATATTATCCAAGGAATTTTATAATATTCTTTTCGTGTATCCCTCTCTAGAAGGTAAGTTCAAAATAATTAAGCGAATTGTTTTGCTGATTTAAGTATATTTTTTAGGGATTCCTGTATTATCGTATTCTTAGATTCTTTTATTCTCGTCTCCTTAAATTCTTCGTTTCATATAATCTCAGATTTCTCGACTCTTCGATTCAACAACCACTCCAGACACTGTCACCGAAGTTTTCTCAACAACTAACATCATTTGAAGAAAAGTGAGTACCTATATGTTGAAGTTTATCGCCTTCCTGAATAAAGAGATTGTTAACCAGAGTAAGATTACTTCTTCAATTTCGTACACCGTCATCCTGAGATCACATTCGTATGTTTATTAGTTTTTATACGAATAGAACTCAAAATTGTGTCTAAACTAATTGGCGCCCATATTATGACACAAAGAAAAGATCACAAATTTTTATTTAAGTCAAATGAACCTACGCCCATAAATGTTCTCCGGCCAACAGCTGCCGTACGCTTTGTGTCCTTCTTTTAACATCAAATAGTCAAGGAAAAAATAACGTGACAAGCATTTAAAGACGAATAATTCGGTGTAAGAATTATTTTGGAGCACGAACTATTTTGGGAGATATTACTTTTTGTCTTAATGTAAAAACCGTGGCTGAGCTGTATACTGAATTTTCAGGTATCCCGACGGTATCCCAAACTCATCTGATTACTGATTATGACAAAGCATTCAAAACCGAATACTTCGGTGAAAAAATTATCCTGGAGCACGCATATTTCGGAAAATATCACATTTTAACTGAATGTCAAAAGCATTGCAGAATAAAATTTTTCTAGATAAAATACACTATTATATATTCCAACAATCGAATTTCATCTGATTTTAAAGAGTTGATAAATATTTCAACTATTCTTCATGCATTTTTCCTCTCGCTATCGCCAAACATAAGAAATCCGTCGCCAGAAGCGAATCGGTAAATATTATTAAGGTTGGCAACACCGCTCGAGAATCCCAGCGTACGACTAAAACCGAGGCTAGAAAACCGTGGATAAGTTCACACAAATCTTTGGTATCCATAGACAAAGAACTCTTCTTTGTCTATGCGCATAACGTCTGTTTTTCAAAACTAATTGTTTTTTTCTTTCATTCACTAAGGATATTTACAAATAGATATATAATATACTAGAAACATTATCGGTCGATGTTTACAACATTGATTAATTGATAAAATGGCTGAGGACGAAGATTCATATGAGAATTTTATCCAACAAGAAGAATGCAGGAATGTTATTGAAGATCAGGACGAACAGTGGAGAAATCTACTTACAAAATATTCTGCTGACACCTCTAATTATAATGTTTTGGAGTTGAGCCTAGATGAATTGTCTGTGGATCAATTCAAGCAGTATGAAGACAACGTGATAATTCCTAAAGCTGATATGAATGAATCTGAAAGTGATTTTGAAAATTTCGAGGCATGGATGAATAAACCAGAATGTGTAACGAATGAAAACATTTTTTTAAGTCTGCAACAATATTTAAAAAATTACTTGAAAGTTGATCTTGAATCTGAATACATCAAAGTATTGACTTCTTATATCAAAAGAGATGAAAATCTATCCTGCCGGAAATTTGAGTTTTTGAAGAAGATAAGGTTCATAACAAAATACATGGAACCAAAGCACATTTTATATTATATCGAACAATGCTTTCCTCCTGTGCCATCCAATATTTTCGTTGATATTATTGAGAAGGAGCACAAGAGTAATTTGAGACTATATTTTGAAATGAGGGAGAGTCAGTGCGTATCAAAGAATATTTATTATTATTTGATAAATAATGAATGGAACCGACTGGAGAAGAAGATCCCAGTCAATTTCCTTTTCCGTTTTTATACACATTTGTATGGGTGAGCTTCAATATGTCTGGATCTAATCTTTACGGCAAATATTATGGAAATTTCTTGTTTTGTTATGATCTATAGAGATAATTATTTCCTTTTTCTTTCAGAAATATTACCTGGGCATCAATGAGTCAACAGTGATTAAGGGAGCTTCTTTTTTGTTTTGTTTTATGATTTCTTAATCTTTTTTTTTCACATATTTTGCATGTTGAACTTAAAAGACTTAATAAATTTTGTTATTTGTTTTCTTCATCTTTTTTTACATATTTTGCAAGTTGAACCTTAAAACTTTTTAATTTATAATAAAAGTATAGGTACTTTTCGATTAGGAAGTCCTCTTGTATTGTACATTGTTGTTAGAAAAACTAATTTTTTGCTGAGTTTAGATTATTGTGTATCTACCTCGGAAAAAATCCTAATATCCTCTAATGTAGCGAACTCTTAGTATTGTTAACCACCCCAATTTTGTGACAGTTTAGTTTTTCCAGTTTATTTGAATAATGAATATAAATATGGAAATTTTACTCTACATAGTTGTACTTTTCAAGTTCGAATGGCATCTTTCCTTTTGGGAAAGGACAGGGAAGTTTTTTTGTGTCACATTGGGTTTGAATTGCATAAAAATAGTCGTTTTCCAGTCAGGTGCATGTGACCTCGGGATTCTTGACTACACAGGGCTAGAGCAGATTGGAGTGCACCAGTGGCTGTACAGCGACTATAGTTACACTCCTTATTTATATAGGAGCTCGCCCAAATGGGATCTGCTCATTGAGCCTTTTTGGCAGATTGTTATACTATTATTCCCATCATCTATTGTCACATTGTTAGGTTTCTGATATTCTAAAATTGAACCAAAACAACCATAAAATTTCAATTATTTGCCTTACACTTGAAATTCCGAATTTTACATGACAATATTAAGATGGAAATAAAAATTACCTTTTTCGTCTAAATACAGGGGTTCGTAAAAATCAAGAAAGACGTGAGATCTAATGCCTTTCGCGCTCTTGTTAAATTATTTGCCAATAACTATTGCAATCATATCACCAAAATATTCCAGGGACTTGTTAAATGTCGGAGTCAAGAAAAAGAAAATAAAACTTTGTTCATGCAGACCCGAGAGGCCACAGTGGCGCAGAGCAAATCACCAGATTTTAGGGAGTGGCGCATAAGAGCCATTCTGACGAGTCCGACGTGCGCGCCAGGGACGAACCCGACGTGATGGGAATGGTAGTCTTTACCTGGAAAGCAGAGGGTCCAGATTGAGTTGAAAAAGAGGAAGAATAGTCGCTCCAATATGTGCATCTTCCAGCGAAACTCTAGGCGCTCTACCCAATACAATGTGGTCGTTGGCCTGCCGAGTTATTGCACATCAGCGTAGATGGCAATCACCCGGTTGCACCGACAAACCACGAACACGCCCTGGTTTAATTCCTCCGTCAATGGGGGTGGTGTTAGTCATGTGGCGGCTTTTCATAAGACTCCACATAGCAAGAATCATAGACCAGTAATCTAGATCATAGACTACCTATAGATAGGTAACTCTGCCATGAATTGTGTTCCCGATTTCGAGAGCTCAACTTACAGCGCCATCTTTAGTTATTCCCTATTTTATTACAGATTCCATTCGCACAACATTCCGTCCTGTGGCGCCCCTAGGGCATTTTATATGAGTATTCGAAAACAAATACAATTGAATGACCATTATTTTAATCTGCTGTAGATTGTCACAATTTCAATTAACAAATATCATTTGATCAGAAAATTGTGACAATCAGCAACAGATTAAAAGAATTATGGTCATTCCAAATATATCTGTCCTTCAAATCAAAGAACATACTAATCTTTAGAGGATTAAAGGAAATAAACAAAAATAAACTTTGGAAATATATATAATGCAGTATATAATCAATTTACAAAAATTTCAATATCGAGGGAAAGAATAAACGAACCAACAATAATAATGCAAAATTACTCATCAAATGATGAAAAATACATTAAAAGAATAAATTACAATATTAGTGACAAATATATCAATTTAAGTATGAAATGCATTAGATTTATACTTTTATGACAGAAACAATTTCTTAAAGTCTATTTTCTTTTAGATACTTTTTCGAATGCCATAAGGTCTTATTGTTTTTTTCCCGATAAAATTTTATTAATAGTTCTGTCATAAAAGTACAGAATGAATTTCAGGGCAAAAGCAATGGCAAGAAATGAAAATGAAAATGGATATCGATAACGAACTCCGATTGTTGGATATAGAAGAGGAATTAGGCCAAGAGAAAAATGTTTTGGAAAATAGAGAATTGGATAAGAAAGTTGGCGAGAATAGTAAACAAAAATACTACAGCAAGATTAGTCAATGGGTCTGAAGAAAAGAAGCTCTTGAAGCTGAAGTGATAGGAAAAGAAATGAAATGGGTGTGGATACTATTCGGGAAGTCATTCGTTCAACGAAACCTGCTAAGAATCATAGTGAACTGGGTGTAAGAATGATATTGGAAATGGACTTTTCATTTTACGATGGCAGTCCGAAGTACATCAAGCATTTTACTCACAGTATATCTCTATATAATTATTCAGATATCGAAATTACGGAAATGTTCAAGAGGGCAAGCCAGGGCAGCTGTAGCTAATTTCGGTTTTTCCTAAAATAATTGAAACATTAGAAACCAGATTTGGAAGACCAGAATTTTCTATTATAAATATAAAAGTTTGAAACAAATTATAAGTTTGTCTACAATCAAGTCAACAATCTAGTTGCAACAATCTTCAAAATCGCCAATTGCATAAGGAACTAATGACTAAGTTACCTACGTAGAAAATGAAGTGACGAAAATTCATATTAGAACGTAAACAAATAAAACGAGAAAGTCATTTTGATAGATTTTTCAAAACGGTTACCATTGTATCCAAAGGCTGCTTTGTAACATTAGCCACTTTTTCTTTCGAAAAGAATAACAAATATATAGTGATCCATATCAATCTCAAATAGTTAGAATTAAAAAGACGCACAGTAACCCAATATGGTTAACAGATGGCGCAACAAACTGTATCAATCAACAGTGACTTTATACAAGACAGTGGCAACAATATGATCGTCAGCGTTTTGATTGGTTCCGCCATTAACGGTCGAAATTTCATTATTTACCAAGCTTGCTGTGCTGTTTTACATGTTTTAAAGCGTTTTGTTCAATTTCCTCATCGTGTTAGTTCGATTTGAAGCATTTCATTATCTTTGTGAATATCTATATTTTAATTCTGAAGAAGACATATCTTTGGGTTTATCTATACTATAAAGTTTTATCTCGCACTGTTATTTATGCATACCAGTTTGGACTTTTGTTTACATTGATTTATTCATCTGAGGAAAGATGAAAAGTAGCAAAGTGAGTGTTATTGAGATTAATAGATTTACTAAACTAACTTAAAAATTTTATGTTGAAATGTTATGTATAATATTAATATAGAAATTTAGCTGAATAGTCTGTACAAAGTAACAATATATTCAAATGTCATAAGGATAAATTCAAGTGATAGATCATATTTTTTCAGGTGAATTAACTCAGAAACAATGCCTGGTTGTGCAGCAATTGATTGTTCCAACTCCTCAGAAAAAGGGGTTTGTTATGAAATGTTTTCCCAAAGTTCCCAAGCGCAGGAAAGATTATAAGAGGTAATTTATTTCAATATTTTCTATTATTTTGTTTATAATTCTATAATTATACTGTTTATTTCTGTAACTTGGATTGTTGGCATATTGGTATTTCAGGTACATTTTTCTTTTGAGAAGTGGAAAAAGTGAGTGTGGGTGGAAAAAAAGTTGAAAGGCATTGCAGTGCCTGATGTTTTCGTGTTAACCAAAAATGTACCAACTCGTAAAGTACCGGCTATGAGAACGAGTGCTTTGAAGTTCATTGTCTCAACTCGAGCCAGTCTTTATCATACGAAAGCGAAGCCAAGCGTTGAACATCAAAAAATCGTTTTACATTCGATTTTAGAAGATGACTTACATCTAAAATCCTATAAAATTCAATTGGTTCTAGAATTGAAGGATGCGGACTTTGCTAATCGACTGAATTTTGTGAACGAAATACTGCAGCGATTTAACAACTTTAACAACATACTGTGTAGTGACGAAGCAAATTTTCACCTGAATGGTCATGTTAATAAGCAGAATTGTCGGTACTGGGCAGTGGAGAATCCGAGATGAAAGCAACAACCACCCCTACATTACATATCCCAAAGGTCGTGGTTTGGGCCGCTATGTCTGCTAAAGGCAAAATTGGTCCTTATTTTCATGAAAATCAACGAGACCGAGCAATTAATGTGAATAGTGACCGTTATTGCGATATGTTGCGAAATTTATTGGTCCCAGAGTTGCAGGGGTTTGCAGGTTTTAACTCAAGAACGTGGTTACAGCAAGATGGGGCCACCTGTGATACCTCAAATTCTCAAATGATTCAATGGAAGTTGTTAACGAATTATTCCCTAGTAAGGTCATTTCGCAAAGGGGTAACATCAAGTGGCCTCCCAGAAGCCCCGACCTTAGCCCGCTTGACTATTTTGCATTGGGATACCTTAAGAGTAAGGTTTATCAAAATAATCCGACAAATCTAAGCCATTTGAAGCAAAACATCAAGTCAGAAATTGCAACAACATCAATAGCTATGTGTCAACGGGTTATCGCAAATCTCCCACCCGTTTAGAAGATTGCCAGCAACGCAACGGTCATCATTTGGAAAACATCATCTTTTCCAAATAATTCTAATTCATATGTTAATAATAAACAATAAACTTTTTTATTGCTCACAAATATTTTTTGTTGCATTGATCTTACAAATAACCGATACCCTTTCTGGACACCTTGTAGTTCATTAAATAATCAGCTAAACAACACTAAAATATTTTAAAATATGCTCAAATTGACCACCATTGGTTTCCATACAATAAATTACATATACAATTAATAATACAATGAATGTTTGTGGTGTTTTTTCATTAAAGTGACGCCTTCAGAATTATGTGGATTATATAGTTGAAATATGAGTATTTTCCAGTTCATATACATTTTTCTAATCATATTCAGGGTAGATAGGTAGAATGAAATTTCATAAAGATTTTTATTTTATTTGATTTATGTGTTAAACTCACATGTTGTAATAAATAAACCTTTCGGGCCATTATTCGCTGTGATTTCATTTTTCTGAGGAATAATACAGGGCCCTTCCACAAATTGGTGACCCCGATGTGATGGGGATGGTTGTCTTCACGATTTGCCTCGGAAAGCAATTAACAGAGACAAAAAAATGGCTGCAACACTCGCTCCCATATCTGCAACTTCCAACCACACTTTAGACGTTTTTCTCATTCCGTACTTTGATCTTCCGCGGTGTCGCGAATCTACTTAGGTTCATATCACCCGTCCGCAGGGCCGTATCTAGGGTGTATACAGAATAATAATGAATACAGTTCGCATATATGACGATGTACTTATCTCTGTAGTTGTTCGTAAAATAATTTTTGCTGTGAACTGGTTTATTTTGGGCAAAAAATTCATGAGACATTTTTTGTTTAGAATGAAACAGTCTATCGCAAATAAATTTTTAAATGGTAAACAAATAATAAGACAAAAAGTTACATTGGAAATAAACTTCAGGGGTTGCGTTTCCCACCCTTACAACTATGGAGTACACCAAATAAATAACTGGATAAGTGTCTTTTTGCTTGTAGGAAACGTTAGCATAATTTCAATATTGTAACTTTTTTTGATGCTTGTGAATTTTATGTATTCCCTTTGAGGGGCTGTATCTTAACAAGGGATATTCCAATGAACAATGAAGTTTCATTATATGAAAGATCCTATCTTTTTTTCGATGAGGAATCACCTCTTTAAATATTTTACACTTATTTAGTTACACCTTGTATAACTTGAGCTGTTCAACTAGAACAGCATGTAGTTGTAGTTTAGACTACTAATGAGTTGTAATTATATTTTAGTAGTTTTTAAGTTGTAAAAAGTTACGTACTTTTTAAATATCTTTTTTTATGTTTTTTCCTATTTTCTATCTCTAAATGTTTGAAAGATCATGAGGTGGTGGAGGAAAACTAGATATACAGGGTGTTCGGCACATGGACTGTCAAATTTTTTTGGGGTGTTGGTAGGGTCATTTGCTACCTTTTTCAGTCTTGGAATCTGGGTCCTAAGTATAACGGTTACGGAGGTATGATTTTTTATTAGGTTTTTCTAAATTACCCAAAATGTACCTTTCGAAGCCCCATAACTTTTGTAGGCTTTACATGCATTTTTTTTATTGTATTAAGTCTACATAAGTGTGTGTTTGAAAAAAACGTATTTATTGATACAGATAACACCACAAAATTAACACGAGGGCCTTTTATTAAGAAAAAATATGAAAGTATGAAAACATCTCCACTCCTATTGAAATTTAAAAAAAGTTACAGCTATTACAAACTTAGTTTTATTTTAAAATGTTCTGTGGTTTATAACGTTGTTAACCATATGCTATTTACGTAAGTCAATAAAAAAATAATACTGCAAATAAGGTTTTAGTCAGAAGAGCGAAGAAAGTCGCACCTAAATAAAAGTACGGATTTCGACACAACACACTAGCAAGGAAATTTTACCTACCCCTTTTAGACTCGTATGAATTATTATTACTATTTCTGTCCTTAGGTTGGATTGGGTTAGTCGCCGCTGACTTGACCCTACCGTCATTTGAGATTTAACTGTCTCTGCTGTTGTGTCTGTGCCGCGTTGTTCAGGTTTTTAAATTTGTATTTTTTGTTTTTGTTACTTTTATCGACTTTTTGATATGCCTAATTTCACCAACGCTGAGTATGCTGATATGGTGATGGCATACGGCAAGGCCGATGGTGTTGCTCGTGCAGCTCAAAGGATTTATCTAGCCAAATTTCCTGATCGAAGATTACCCCACCACGAAACATTCTCGACGACTTATCGACGATTAAGAGAGACTGGAAACTTAAATTTTCAAGAGCCTCGGGTCAATGTGAGGCAACACCATATGTAGCAGTTGACGATCAAATACTTCAAGCCTTTGAAGAAGATCCAACTACAAGCATTCGTGTCGTTGCTCAAAGACTCAACTTAACGATTTGGAAAGTTTGGTCAGTACTTCGGGATAAAAATCAACACGCTTTTTATTACACCTCGCTACAAGGTAAATGAACTTTTTTATTCATAAATTTGTCCTTTGACTGCGAAAAAATTGTCACAGGCTAATGAATTTTATTAATTGTTACAGGTCTTCTTGAAGGCGATCCTGCCAGACGGTTGGAATTCTGTAGATTTTGCTGCACATAGATGTCGATGACAATTTGTTTATAAAACGAATTTTGTGGACATACGAATCCTGTTTCAACCGAAAAAGAATAACAAATCTGCACAATTTACATCACTGGGCACCTAAAGATGAG
The DNA here is from genome assembly GCA_030674115.1 of Micraspis discolor. Lineage (NCBI taxonomy): Eukaryota > Metazoa > Arthropoda > Insecta > Coleoptera > Coccinellidae > Micraspis > Micraspis discolor. The sequence goes on along the minus strand of JARTUT010001817.1, from coordinate 48,050 downwards.
AATCCCCACGTGAAAAGGCAAATGAGTTTTCAACAAAAATTGCTTTTGTGCTAACTTTTGGGCTGGTGTGAAAGGAAGACATCTCATCGGGCAACACTATTCACCGGCTCGACTAAGTGGGCCTGCTTATTTGCATTTTTGCAGAATGCTGTGCCGGAGCTACTAGCCGATGTTCCGGCCTTCGATGAAGACGTGCCGATTGTGTTCCAGCATGACGGTTGCCCGGCACATTTCCTGAGAGAAGTTCGAGATCACCTCGACAACTCTTTTCTAAATTCATGGATAGGCAGAGCCGGCCCCATCCCTTGGCCCGCAAGGTCTCCAGACCTAACATCTTTAGATTACCTGTCTGAGGTAGAGCCAAAGAATTAGTTTATTTCACAGAGGTACCTACAAGAGAGGTGTTGATTGAACGCATAAACGCGGCATTTCTGGTAATGAAAGAAGAAATGTTGCTAGCCACTATAACGGTCGAAATCAGAAAAAGGTGTCGGGCGTGCATTCGGAGTAGAGGAGAACAATTCGAACAAAATTAACGTTAAAGAATCGTGTTATTTTACTTTATAAATAAACAATCATACAAAACTGTATTTTACTAAAATCTGTCCTTACTTCTTACTTTGCTATTTTATCTAAAACACTATTTGTAGTATTTTTTATTTATTGACTAACGTAAATAGCATACTTTTAGAACCGCGATAAACCAAAGAACGTTTTAAAATAAAATTAAGTTCGCAATAACTGCAACTTTTTTAAAATTTCTTTTAGAAGTTGAGATGCTTTCATACGTTCATATTTTTTTTTTAATAAAAGGCTCTCGTGTTAATTTTGTGGTGTTATCTGTAACAAGAAATACGTTTTTTTTCAAACACACACTCATGTAGACTTAATACAATAAAAAAAAAATGCATGTAAAAGCCCACTCAAAAAAAGTTATGGGGCTTCGAAGGTACATTTTGGGTAATTTAGAAAACCTAAAAATCATACCTCCGGAACCGTAATACTAAGGACCCAGGTTCCAAGACTGAAAAGGTAGCAAATGACCCTTCCAACGCCCCAAAAAAATTTGACGGTCCATGTGCCGAACACCCTGTATATTCGTAATCACAGCACGAAAATGTCCTAGAATCAGCTATCAAATTCCCAACAGGAAATTATGACCTCATCATTTCGAGGCCTGTGAAACGAGGTGTGCCTTTTATATTTCGGGATGGACAACCTTAGTGTTGCAATCGGCCGATAGACAGCACAACGTAAAGCTTGACATTTTTGAGGTTCTACGTAGTCATTTTTGACATAAGAGCGATATTTGTGATGTTTACAGTACCTCATATCAAAAAATGGAATTAAATCGTGAACATTTTCGTGCGATTATTTTTTATGAGTTTCGACGTGAATTAACTCAACAACAGTGCATCGATGAACTTAATTCAAATTTTGGTGAAGTCAACCTAGGTCGCTGTTCACTACAAGACGAATTTCGTTAATGTCGTCCAAAATCAGTTGTTGGTTCGAAAACTATTAATGCTGTGCACCAATTGAAATTGCAAGATCGCCACAACCTTATATTAGGCATTAATAGGTCCAACAAACATTCAATATTGCATGAACATTTGACCGTCAAAAAAATTTGTTCCCGTTGGATCCCACACAATTTTTCAAAAGCTCAAAAAAAAGGTTCGTGTCGATTGGTCGAAAGAAATGCTCCAAAAATACGATCACGGTGATTCGAAGGACGTCTATGACATCGTGACAGGTGATGAATCGTGGATTTTCGCGTATGAGCCAGAAAGTAAACAGCAGTCGACTGTATGGGTGTTCCAAGATAAAACAGATCCAACAAAAGTGGCTCGCGCATTTCCAAAAAATGGTCACTTGGTTTTTCGGAAAACTGGACATGTCGCAATAGTTCCACTGGAATAACTCAGAACAGTCAATTCTGAGTGGTACACAACCATTTGTATGCCAATTGTCTTTCAAGAAATCAGAAAAACCAACCGCTGATGACGGATCGCCCTTCATCACGACATTGCGAGCACTCACACATCGGCTCAAATAACTGCATTTTTGAGCACTCAAAACATCGATTTGATGATTCATCCCCGTATAGTCCTGACTTGGCACCGAATGACTTCTTTTTATTCCCTTAAGTAAAAAATAAAATGAGAGGTCTACGTTTTCGACACCTGAAGAAGCGGTTGATGTTTTCAGAATGCATGATTTGGAGATACCTCAATCAGAGTGGCAAAAGTGCTTCGATAATTGGTTCAAACGCAAGCCAGAGTGTATAGATCTTAATGGGGAATATTTTGAAAAACAATAAAGTGATATTCGATGATTAATAATTGTTTTTGTTCACTAATCCTGAAATATAAAGTCAACCCTAGTAATATGGGTAGATTATCATTTGAAAATATTGAGTTTAGATTAATTCCAGTTATGCAAGTTTATGACTTATCGAACAGCATGTTCATTTCAGTTCTTTACCGATAGGTATTTTAGAATACTAAGTATTGTCAAAATCAAAATTAAAAGAGGTCTTTTGAAAATGTTTTTCTCCAGATATATTAAAAATATATTCAAATATATTTTTTCCATATCAATCCCAAGAAACGCTGGGTTCTCAAACAAGTAATGACATATTGCTGAAGTTTCCAACGAATAATCTGCCAATATCATAATATATTGCTGAAATAAAAGAAAATATTGTGGAAAGATTATTGTCAAATCCCATCACGCAAATTTTTAGCTATTAAGATATGCTTTTTATAAATACCTAATACGCGAATCAATGGATCTTATCGCTAAAAGGACAAGCCCGCAAAACCTGACCTTCGATTTTATTTCGGAAAAATACTGTTTTTTTTTCAGGTACTGAATTCAACTGAAACGTTTTTGTTTCTAAAATACCTTATCATTTTCCGTAAGTGTTAAAAATAATGATAAATAAACGATATAGCGATGTTTTGAAGGGATATCGGTATCGAAATTAATTTTGATTTTTTGAAAATGTTGAAATCACGATCGATAAGATTCAATCGGTTTCCGTTTACAGATGATATCAATTTAATAAAAATTTAATGATTCATTGTAGTCTTATCTTCATTCGCACATAAAATGATGTAATAAATGTACACATTTTATTGAATTCACCAATGAGAGCAATTTGTTTCTTCGCGCTACTTCAAAGAGGAACGTTGAGCTTTCGTTTCGCATAAATGTGTATAATTTTCGATTATCGGACCGAAAATGATCTCAAACTATTTATATATTCATAAGGTCTCAACTATCGATGATGAAAATCCATGACCAAAGTTTAGTATTTCCGATTGGCCATATGCGCAATAATTTTCGAAAGAGTTCTCGTATTCACTGAATAGATTAATTGTCCAAATATGTCAGAGCATGATAAACGTAATTTTGATGAGCTGTTCTACCAAAAATCAAAATTTTAGTTTTAATGAGCTCTCCTATAATTCTTATCCCAGAATGATGGGAAAAAATTTCCCCAAGCAGGTCGAATTATTTCGTTTGAGGATTTTTTACGTATATTTGAGGCTTGAACGAAAAACCACTTGATAGGGTGCGTTTCAACTCTGCGAATTTTAATAGAGAAGAGGATTGAGTGACTTCTTTTAAAGGTATGAAAGATCTAATTTGGATAAAGCGTTGTTGCCAAGCTACCTAGAATACCTCAGGTTATTTACAATGTACAGCACAATTTTTCAAATCCTTTTACAATCTTCAAAAATCCCATTTTGAACAAATTCAATTTTGAATAACATTCAAAATCAAAAATATTAACTGGATGTTTTCGAGAGTTTGTTCTAGTAGAACAGCAAACTATTGTTTTCCCATATCTGTAACATTCGAATATCGGGACGATTATGGTCTTAATCAATTAGGTTCGACTTTCAGACGAAAAATCCGTGATCGGAATTTAGTGTTTCTATCCGACCAGCCATATACTATCCATCTTCCGAAAGAGATGAGCTATTGAATTCATATTTTCTGAATAGATTGACTGTCCAAATATCTCAGAAGTTTGTTATTTGACCAAATACGTCGACTGGTTTAGGAGTTTTGAGTATCTGAAATTTTGTTTCCTCAATAATCCAGTGAATATTCATTGATCGAGTTATAACTTGGAAGATGTTTAAATGTGGTTGAAACAAACAGGTTTCCAAAAAATGGTAGTAATCAACGCGTTAAAAATTCTTGACAGATTCCAAATACATATATGTTGTTATAACTTCTTTGCTTCGATTCTTTCTTAAATTTCTTATTAACCTCCTGCTTTCTGAACTTCTGGTACCTCCTAAGTATGAGTTTATTCTTTAGCAATTCTTTTCCCATGCTTCGTTTTTATTTCTTCCTATTTTTCTTCTTACTGTTGCTTCCTTTATATTAAATTCTATCTTCAATCTTTTTGGAGCTTAGGTACTTATGATATTTTTCCTTTTTTGTTGGATATCTTCTTCTATATCATTGTCCCACCAATAAGGTGTTTGTTTGTTCTTACCTTCATACAATCCTACTGCTTCGAAGGCTGTTCGATGTATGGACTCTTTATATGCTCATACTGTTCATTGAGTCGATAAAATTTTCTTTTTCCTGTAATTTTTCATTAGGCCTTCTCTGGTAAGGTTCTTTCACACTTTAGTTTTTCAAGCTATTAAGATTATATTTTCGTTCTTCAAATTATTATTAATTATTTCCATTCAAATATTCAATTCAAATTCATTTTGAAAATTTCAAGGCGAAATGCATCCGGATTTTCTATTGCCCACTAACAAGTAGAAATGGTATGCTATGTAATTGTTGTTTTAAAGTGTTCTGAATATTCTGTTTCATAAAATATTGAGTTGTGGGGATGCTTTACGATCACTGAGTTTTTTATTTTTTTCGAAGGTCTGTAAAATCCTATTTTTCTGTAGCTAGCTTTTTCTTTGTATGCTTCATTCGGGCCTTTGGTAACCAATACCATTTTCCTGTATTGAGATGATGTATTTTTCCATTATTCGCGACCAGTTAGAAATTGGTTTAATGTAGGTTATGAAAACAGATGGATTGGGAAGGTGACCCTGTAGAATGGCCATCGCGCTCCCCTTATATAAATCCTGTTGTTTTTTTTTTTGGTTGGGGACAATGAAAATCAAGTATATGCTACCTCAGTTAATACCGGGGAAGAATTACTCTTAAGAATTCGAAATGCAGTAAACGTGATTACGCCGCAACAATTGTAGAATGTAAAACAATCATTCGAAGATATCATGTCACACCTTCTTTAAGAATTATTATTTTATTTTGTTTTGTTCTAAGTTGTTACTTCAAAAAATATTTATTTTAAATTTATATATAAATATTTATATTTTAAATTATTACAAATTTTTTTCTACATGGTTCAGAGATTACAATAACATGGATTTGGCTTTAAATGCGTTTTTCTCTGAAACGCTTGCTCCTAGCGACATCGATTCGACTTCGATTTTTGTAAGCTATATTAGGGTTTGCTTGGTTGATTTTTTTTCAATAACACTATTAATATCTTATTCACAACAGTGAGTATACTCACTGTTACATTATAACGCAAAAAAATTTAAAATTAATATTTGAATATTCACTATGAAAATTGACTTTAAATACGTTTTTCTCGGAAGCCGTTGGTCCTAGCTACTTAAATAAGATATACCTTTTTAACTAGAAAAGCAAGGGAAATAGATTTTCTAGTCCAACCTGATGTACAGGGTAACAGAAAAAAGTTGAAACGATTTAAAGGGGACGAAATAATTGCCAGTGGCCCACTCTAGAAAATACAACCAAATCGATCACAAATTTGAATTTTCACCTCAAAAACCCCCATATACAAACTTTCATGCAATTATTTGGAATCAGTCGAAAGATATTAAGGAAAACGCGAATTATTTTTTTCAACTTTAACAACCTGTATCTCGGGAACGAAGCATTTCCGGACCCATGATCATATAAACTTTTTTGCTCAAAATTATGTGATCTATCACCAATTTTAGTCGGTCGGAAACAAATCAGAACACCCTGTATAAAAATCCTAGGTATACAGGGTGTTCTTAAATTGAACGTACAAACGAAAAGGGGAGATTCCTTAAGTGAGTTTAAGAAAAAAGTCCCATAAACATGGGGTCGCAAACGTTTTCGAGATACAGAGTGTTGAAGTTTGAATTTTTTTCAAGTTTTTTCTCATACTATCTACACTTCACAAGATATTCAACTGAAATTTGGCATAGATATTACATTTGAGAGTTCTCACCACGTGACATGGCAATTTCGATAGAAGATCTACAGGGTGATATTTTTTCTGGAACACTGCCACCTGTTCTTCTGCAGAACTTTTTTTGGTGAGCAACTGTTAATTTCAAAAATGTAAAAAGAAGTTTTGCTCTTATACAAAACTTTTCGGTCTCATGTAGTTTTGTCGTATCTACCAACGATTTCGAGAAAAAAATTTTGAACGATTCTCTCGAAATCCTCGTGAAAATCCAAATTATGATGGGAAGGCCACTTTGTAAGCTGTGGTGAATGAATTCAGTGTCAGTTTTTATGGAAATTTTCCTGATCTTTATCGATGATTCATAAAGAATCGATAAACTCTTATAATCAACACAAAAAATGTATTACAACAAGAAACGTATAACTAAAAAAATCATAACAAGAAAAATAAGAAACCGCAAAGGATTAAACTACAGCAAATGTTGAAAATGTCCCCAACTCTTATATAAGCTTTTGTTCTTCGACTCATAGACAATCGAACTCTCAAACACTCCCGGAGTAATCCTAACTGTATCAAATGCGCCTGTTATACGATTCCTCAGTTCTTCTACGGTGTTCACGGGCGTCGAGTATAGAGATTTCAGGTGGCCCCATAAAGAGAAATCTAAACTATTTAAGTCTGGGGATCTGGCAGGCTATGCCAGATCCCCATTTTCCCATTTTCGTCCAAATACTCCCTCGCGAAAACTGAAAATGAGCAGGAGCACCGTCATGCATGAACCACATTTTTCGTAGTAACATAAGAGGTATATCTTCCAATAACAAGGGCAAATCGTTTTCTAAAAATGTCTGTAAGAAGATAGGACCAATCAAATCATCACCAATATTACCACCCCACACATTTAGTGAAAATTGCTCTTGAAGATGGGTTTCTACATATCCATGCGGATTCTCCTCAGCCCATACGTGTTCATTATGAAAATTGATAATTGAAGTCCTTGAGAAGCAGGCTTCATCAGTGAATAGAATTTAACAATCAAAATAAGGATTCATAGTCATAGTCTACTGAGATACCACTGAGCAAAATTAACCCTCGGATGAAAATCTCGAGGTTAGGTATCACTCTATTGGGATAGCGTTCCATTTAAAGACGCCTAGCTTCTCTTGCATTTCCATTTGCGAGACATACATGAAATGCACATCAGTCATTTCGAATTCGTGAAATCAGCATGTTTTGATATTGAAATGTGTAGAGGTTGTAATTTCTGATCAAATTATTGTTGTGACAATCATAAAAATCGTAATGAAAATAGTAGTCTAACTACATTAAAAAAATAGGCACAAATGCAACCTTCACTTTTTAAAAAAAACAAACGTTCAATAATTTGATGTGGGATTCATTAACCACAGATTACAAACTGGCCTTCCTATCATAGTTACGAGAATTTCGAGAGAATCGTTCAAAATTTTTTTTCTCGAAATCGTTGGTAGATACGACAAAACTACAAGACACGAAAAAGTTAAGTATAAGAACAAAGCTTCTTTTTACATTTTTTCAAACTAACAGTTGAATATCTTGTGAAGTGTAGATACTATGAGAAAAACTTGAAAAAATCCAAACTTCAACACTCTGTATCTCGAAAACAAAACGTTTGCGACCCCATGTTTATGGGACTTTTTTTCTTAAACTCACTTAAGGAATCTCCTTTTCATTTGTACGTTCAATTTAGGCACACTCTGTATATGCCTTGAACGATGACGCTACAGTCTAGGCCAAAGAGACTTTGGAGGAGGCTTTAAGAGAAATCGTTGAACAAATTTCAAACCATGAAATAATTATTGCAAGAGACCTAAATGCTAGAGTCGGGAAACAGCGAAAGCATGAAGAAGACGTACGGAATGATAAGAGATTGAAAATACCAGGGTTGCCTTTATATTTCGAAATTGCACAATCCTAGTGTTGCAATCTGCCAACTGACAGTTCCATCATAAAGCTTAAGTTAAATGTAGTCAGCACGTTTTGAAATACGTGCGCTATTTGTGTTCTTTACAGTAACTTAAAAGATTCATCTCGCCCAAAATATGGAATTAAATCGTATACATTTTCGTGCGATTATTTTTTACAACTTTCGACGAGTATTAACTGAACAAGAGTGCATCGATGAACTCATACATATAACGACATCGATGGCGGGTGGTTCGTCTTCGGATCCTCCTGACAAGAAATGTCGCTTTGTGGAAAGTTTACGTGTTCGAGCGATATAAAGTGTGGCGGTTGTGAGTCTAAAATCCGCAGTAAGTGTTTTGATGCCATTGCAAGGGTTGTTTATATGGAAAGGGAAGGCTTCATGTGCCGGGGATGTTCCGAGGCGGAAAAGAAAACTCTCCACAGTCTTCTTCAGTCGGTGAAACCAATGTCAGTAAAATTATTATGAAGAGGGAAATCGAATGCCTAAATAGGGAAAAATGTCTTTTAGAAAGGTATAATTCCAAATTAGAATTTTCGGATAAATTAATGAAACTGAAATTAAATATGGATATTCCAATACCTGATGCCGATAAGTTCTTAGCTTCATTCGGGTTCTGTATTTTCCTGACTGTTCTGGGACAGTCCTCAGGGTGCGCAGAACTGATGCGTAATAGCTGAGGATTTTTTGATCATTTTTGGACCATTCTTGGACAGTCAGAAAATTATCAGAGAAATGCAGAACCCGAACAGCAAAATGAGGATTAAAAATGGAGAGAGATAGGTACAGTTTTAGAGGTTCTTTGTTTAATTGCGCCTGCCAGACAACAACTTTCAAGCACTTGATTGTTTTTTCATATGTGTTTACGAATATTCGTCAGGAAATGTTTGACAAATAATATCTTGTATGAAGGTAATGAGTGATGTTTCTGTAATAAGCTGTATTAATACGTTAATTATATTGTTTCCAGGCTTTCACTTACTGTGTGAATAAATAAGAGAAGCATTAAGAATAAGAGACAAAACTAATTGTGGTTGGGAGTCGAGTTTTATTTTGGAGTTCTTAATCTTACAATCCATAAAAATGAATGACTAAATAAGATGGAAAGAAGAATTATTTGTACCTAGATGTTTAGAGAATATAAGACTAGGTGATATTTTCTTCCCCATTAAATGGAAAATTAATACAATGGGTATTAGAAAGAATAGTGGCCAATTATCCTTATTGCTTACTTCAGGATAAACATCGGTATAACCTGCAACAAAATGGATATTTTCTTGTGGAGTGTACAGAAAAATATGCAGAGAGGTTGAATAGTTACTCAAAAGTCATAATGCCAAAATATCACCAAGTGTATCCATGTGTAAAATCTAGTCATTGTACTCGTAGTGCTACTTTTTGCAATAATCAAACCTTTCCAATTTATTTTCAGAGCTGTTTTTTGTAAGATATTGGAACTTATTAAAAACAATGAAATAATGATTGCAAAGTATATTTCAGCAAATCAATTTTGATATTAAAAATAGTAGACAGCATGTATAGCAATATATGTGTTTATGTTTGTGATTCTATTTAATCAACTGATTTAAAAGTTTCAAATGCTCTTTTTAATACATTATAACAGAATTTTGATTTGTCATATTTGCAGTTTCAGGATTGTCGATTCCTAAAATATGTTTATTGGGGTATAACTAATTTTCAAGAATTGATTTAAAAGCGAAAGAATGTTTATTTCAATCGACAAAAGTATTGAAGGTTGACAATCATAGTAAATTGGGTGAAGATATCTCAACATATAATGTATGTTGAAAGAACTCATTTCAACCCTGAAATCTGTTTGATAAATTACACAAGGGATCGAACACTAATGTAATGGATTTTGAAGAAACTGGTTGTTTGTATTTATTAGATGTAAATAATTGGTATATCAAGCTGGTAAAGGGATTGTGTTTGATCATCTGTAAAGTTTTTAGCTTTTCATGTGAGTGTTTCACCTTGTCCAGACCTATGGGGGAGTGCTGAAATTAATTATTCAAATTCTTTTTTGTATGTGTATGTGTTTATATGAATCTGTTATCTGTTTGGCATCAGTGCTTCAAATCAAGCATTGCTCTACAGTTTATGTATCGGAAGAAAAATTCTTGTTTGTATGATCTTGTTGAATATTCTGATAGTTTCTTGGTGCCTTATATAAGAAAAATTGTTTATAGAACTAATATGGGTACACTAGTGATCTATCATCACAGAGTTGGTTTTCTTTGAAACTCAGATGTGTTGTTGAAAATTCAGTCGAGCTGATACTGAATCTATATTTCCTAGAATTAATTTTTTATTGTGAATATTAGTCTATATATAATTGTACTCTATCTGATAAAAAATCAATGAATAATTTTGCATTGTATTCAGCCTCATGAAATCAGTTCATTGTATTTATGTATTTCAAGGTGAATCTCGTGACATTTAAATTTGTTGTATTACCCATAAATAAAAAAACTTCTTCATCTTTGCAGGAAATCTTATTTCATACCCACTATATCAAATCAATTTATACCTAAAATCTAAATTAATTCAATGATGTGATAATAACTAGTTATACAGATCTGAACGTGAAAATATTTGCAAAACATTATTGAACGCAAAGTAAAATTGGTAAATCAGTTAACCATACAATTTACCTTTATAGGTAAGGGATTGCTCTGAATTCTGAAGTAGTTAATATTTCAGTTTATGCTATCAATTATATTCATGTGTTAATGCAACCACTGTCTGAATATGGGTGATGCAACAAAGCACAGAAACTAGATCTATCGAAATGTTTTGTTTGATACAGATTCACTGTTCAGTACTAATCAGGTGGGATTATATATATATTTTGAGAATTTTAATAATGATAAGTAATTTGAATTGCGCTATTATAGTACTCAACTGTTTCTAACAACATTAAATTTTTGGTTTGTCGATGAAAATTTGATAAAACATTATTCTAACTATGAAAAAACAATTTCATGCAGACGAAGCTCTCAAACAGATAAAGTTCGCTAAGAATTTCATTGATAATCAGGTTGCTGATAAATAAACTGAGATTCTCATTTCGTTTCATCAAAATTTGAATTTTTGTAATATACCTAGATACATGCGCACATTACCTTTTGAATATAATAGTTTCAAATTGTTAATTTAAAAGGAGCTTTTAATGCAATTGGTAGTAAACTTTGATGTAAAGGGAAATCTTGATTTATTTCTCGTGTAAAATTACGAATTTACCACAAATTGCGTTTTCAAGTGATCGTTGTTTAAGGGTTGGTAGCATTTGTAGTCCGCAAAATATCCTGAACTGATACTTGCTCTCGAGTAGGTACAGATTTTGACTGTACTGGAACTGTACTGGGATTGTACTGAAAAAACTCTGAACAGCGAACCAATTTGAAAATTTGGTCCAAAGTTTGTCAGAGAAAACCCGAACAAGTTGAATTTGGCAAAATGCGCAAACTCGTAGGACTATTTGAATCGGTTACAGCAGAAAATTTCAATTTAATTCTCCTGTTCATATAAGCCATAAATTGAAAGAAAAGCAAATAGATTAATGAATACGTCAATATTGAATCATAATGCACATTTTTAATATTGCCGATTTGTTGACGAGAGCTGAAAAAATTCCTTTTAATAAAGCTATTTTTCACATACCTACTTAAAAATAGTTAAGGAATTCGAAAAGATTATTTAGAAAACTTGAATCATTGTAATAAATAAAGTTGTACTAGTTCTTGCAATTTGAATTGGACAACTCAAGGAAATAAAGAAAACTCATAATCCTGCCCCAAAAACCTTTTATATTATTAATTTATAATCATTTAACTTAATACCAATTTATTCATGATTTGAAACCATCTATGTTTAGATTTGTTTATATCTGTTAACCAAAAGATTAACGGATGCAGATAAAATTCAAACATTTCAAATTACGAAAAAAATTGGTTAACTCCTCCTCCTAAGGCGGTTCTACGGTAAAATCCTAAAATGGTCCTGAGGATAGTCCCAGAACCGTCAGAAAATAATCAGAACAAAATCCTGATATAACCCGAACATCGGACTACTCGGTTCTGAAATTAGTCAGAGAAAACCCGAACACCGAACACTGAAATGCGCATGATTCTGATGGTTCTGGAACAGTCAGAATTTGAACCCGAATGAAGCTCTTATCTCAGTCGGTGGAAGTAAACAAGACATATGCTTCAGTCGTGAAAAAGGATGGGAATTCCCATGTTTTGTTGGTGAAATCTACAGGCGAAAATGTAAACAATATTGACATTGAGAGTGAAATAAAGTCGAAGTTCAACCCAATTTCAGATGATGTTTTAGTTTTGGGAACTCGGAAAATAAAAGATGGTATCCTGATATCCTGTGGTGACAAGGGTTCTCTTGAGAGGTTGAAACATAATGTTTATGTGTTTATAATGTTGATTCATTTTCTCTCGATAAAGTTGACTTTCTGTCTGAAATGATACGTGTGAATGACCTGAATTGTTCCTTAGATGATGTGAAATTTGTAACTAAGATGAAATATAAGACCAAATTTAATATTGTGTTGGAGACAAGTCCTATTTTATTCAAGAATATCATGAATAAAGGTTTTCTATATATGGGCTGGTCTAGATGTTATGTTAAGGAGCATTTTAGTATGATTGAATGTTTTAATTGCTGGAAGTTAGGTCACTATAAATAAAATTGTAAAACGCTACTGTCGTCTGTTCCGGATGTTCTGGAGCGCATGAAAGAAAATTTTGTGATTCGGCTGAAATAATGTGTTCAAATTGTATAAATTCTAATTCTAGTTTCAAAACAAATTATGATATACGACATACTGCTAACAGTCTCGAATGTCCCTTTTATCTCAGTCAAATCGAAAAGTTAAAGTCTAGAATTAATTATGAATGATTCCACTAAATTTATAAAAATTGCTCATTTTAATGTTTGCTCTCTGTTTCCAAAATTGGACCAGTTGTTTGATGTTGCTTCGAAGGAAGGAATCGATATTGTAGGATTGTCTGAAACTTGGCTGAATGAGTATGTTGATGATGATAATTTATACCTCCCTGATTTCAGGCTTCACAGGAGGGATCGTGTTGGACGTATTGGTGGGGGGGTAGGATTTTATATAAAAAAGTTTATTTCATCTAAAATTGTCCTCGATGATTTTATTGCCCCGGGGGGAGTAGAGGATATATGGGTTTCTTTAGAGGTGAGAGGTGGCAGGATCCTTGTGGGTTCGTTATATCGCACATCGGCGTGTAACTTGTCTAACTTCGTCAATTATCTGGACGATGTGTTATCATTCATTACTCCGCAGTACGATCACATTATTCTAACGGGTGATGTCAATATCGATCAACTATCTGAAAATGCCTTTCCGGATTGTGTTGGTGCTTACGGCTTCGAACAGTTGATATCCGAGCCAACACGTATCACCCCTTCGTCGCAATCGTTACTGGACGTTATTTGCACAAATATGGCTGAGAAGATAGTCAGTTCTGAGGTACTGGATCATTCTATGTCTGATCATCGGGGCGTTTATTGCGAGATTTAATTTGAAGAAAGAGCAGAGTACTGTTCCCAGGTTGATTGTGTACAGGGATTATCGTGGTTTCTCGTTGGTAGATTTCAAATTTGATTTGTCGGAGGCTAACTTTCAAGAGATCCTATATGAAAATAATATTGAATCTAAAATCTCCATGTTCAACAAAAATTGATTGATGTGTTCGATAAGCATGCTCCTTTATTGAGTCTAAGATAACTAAGCCTTTCTCTCCTTGGATCACTCCTACTGTTAGAGAGATGATGAAACTGAGGGATAAAGCCTTGACCAAGTACAAGCGAACCAGAAAAATTGGCGATTACGTCAACTATAAGAAGCTCCAAAACATCGTAACGGATGCTGTGAGGAAGGAGAAGGCCTCTTTCTTGAGTCGTGCTGGATCTCTGGGGTCTAAATATTATTGGAGGGCATTCAAGTCAATTAGTGGTAAAGATGAGGTAAATATTCCTGATCGTTTCAATAATCCGGATGAGCTAAATAATTATTTTGGTTCCGTATTCAGTCAACCAAACTCTTGCCCTGGAACGGCCGATTATTATAATTCTAATGTCTTCAATCCCGGTGCTGTCTTCGGGTTCAGACTTGCTTCTCCGGAGGAGGTGAAAATGATGTTGATGTGATGGTATCTCTTCAAGGATGTTGAAGCTCTCAGTTGACACCACTTTACCTTACATCACACATATTGTTAATATTTGTTTAGAATCTGGGTACTTCCCTATAGCTTGAAGTGCTCCATTATCAGGCCTCTGCCTAAGTTGAAGAATCCTGAGGAGCTAAGAGATTTCCGACCAATAAGCATTCTCCCTTGTATGTCAAAGGTCCTCGAGAAAATATTGTATAGGCAAATATACGAGTTCATCACTAAATCTGATATTGTCACGGCTCATCAATCTGGTTTTAGAGCGGGTTTTGGTACAACTTCCCTTTTGTTGAATGTTACTGATGACATCTTCAGGGCAATGGATGAGGGAAATACAACAATATTGACCCTATTAGATTTTGCTAAAGCCTTTGACACCCTCGACCACGAGCTCTTATGTGCCAAGTTGTCTTTTTATGGATTTGATGAGAATGCCTTGAGGTTTTTAGATCATATCTTTTTGGTAGGTTTCAGAGGGTTCGAGTGGGGACAATTGTTCGGATTTTGCTTCTGTCACTTCTGGTGTTCCGCAGAGTTCGATCCTGGGACCGTTACTTTTTTTGATTTACATTGCCGACATGTATAAAGTCGTTATGCACGTAATAATTATTTTTATGCCGACGATGTGCAGTTGCGGTTATCTTTTCATTCCTCTGATGTCGATAATGCGGTCTTGAGAATAAATGAGAATTTATCCAGGATAGCTGAGTACTCTAAAGCCAACAACCTTAAGCTGAGTACACGGAAGTGCATTTCAATGCTCTTTAATCGGGGGAGTCGGGTCAGATCTGATCAGAATATACTTAAAGTTGGAGATGAATCAATTCCATTTGCTGAGAGCTGTAGAAATCTAGGTAATATCTTTGACTGTAGGCTGAGATTTGTTGAACATGTTTCGATGTTGATAAGATGGTCGTTTCTTGCTCTTAGACATCTATACAAGTATCGATGCATTTTGCGTTTTAGTTCGCGCAAATACCTCTGCGAGTCCCTCGTTATGTCATCCTTAAGTTATGGATTAGTTGTGTTTTATCCTTGCCTGGATTCAATCACTAAGTACAGACTGCAGAAAGTCCAGAATGCGTGTTGTCGATTCATATTTGGTCTACGAAAATTTGACAGAATTTCAAGTAGAATAAATCAACTCAAGTGGTTGAAAGTTGATGTTTTGTTTGTCTTGCAGTTGGCTGCTTTAGTCTGTAGGATTTTGACAACATATTTGCGTGAGAAGTTGGTATTTCGAGGTGATGCCCATGGTGTATCTGTGAGACATAGGGATCGGCTTATGTTGCCAAGGTTTAGGTCGGCCGTGTTTCAGCGATCTTTCACATATCAGGCGGTTAGTGTTTATAACAGCTTTCATAACTTTTTTAAATGTTATTCGGTGAATGGTCTGAGGAAGCATTTGAGAGCTTTTTTATTATTACGCCAATAATGTTAATTTGCTTGCATATATAATGTATCTTGTTTTTGAGTAAAAATCTCTTTTTTTCATTTTTGTACATGATTTGTTTATTTTTACTGATTGCTTTATATGTATGTTGTATTTTTTTTATGGTCTTCATCGTAAAATTGAGGTTGAGTGGAATAGCGTAAGCTAAACTCCGCCTCTGAATTGTATTTTATAAAATACATAAAAAGGCCCTTTATTATTATATATTATTATTATAACTCAATTCAATTTTTGGCGATGAAGCTGCATCAAGGACCAGTGTTTATCGATGGTAAATTAGTAAAATAAGTGCATTTTTGAGCACTCAAAACATCGATATGATGAGTCATCCGCCATATAGTCCTGACCTTGCACCGAATGACTTTTCTTTATTCCCGTACGTATGTTCGACACCTGAAGAAGCGGTTAATACGCTCAGAATGCATGTTTTGGAGATACCTCCATCATAGTGGCGAAAGTGCTTCGACAATTGGTTCAAACACATGCAAAAGTGTATAGATTTTAATGAAGAATATTTAAAAAACAATAAAGTGATTTTCTATGATCCATATTTGTTTTTATTCTCTAATCCGGAAATATAAAAGACAACTATCGTATAGGCCAGGAATATGATCTCAATATACACAAATATACGAGGCATGTTTTTTAAGTAAGTATCGTTTTGGAATTAAAAAAATGTAAAGATATCGAAATCATTTTATTTTCACATGAAAGCCTGTATCTTAATCTTCTTTTCAACATAATTCCGTGAATATTGACGCACTTGTCATAGCGTGGTAGCAGTTTTTGGATACCCTAATCATAAAATTCTGCCGACTGACTTGTTAACCACTGTGTCACAAACGTATTGACTTCATTATCGACTTGCAGACGCTGACCGCCCAGGTGTTTCTTCAAGTGCAGGAACAAATGGTAGTCGCTGGGTGCTAGATCAGGCTGTGTCCACTTTCTGCATCAAATCTTCATTAACGACCGAAGGACGCCCACTCTGTTCTTCATCATGCACATATGTGCGGTCATCTTTAAATGCTCTCACCCATTTCCTTACCATTCCATCACTCATAATGTTTTATCCGTAAACTTCACAGATCTCACTATGAATATCGATCGGTTTTACGCCTTTAGCTCTAAGAAATCGTATAACAGCCCGTACTTCACAATCAGAGGGACTCACGATTGTCGGAGGCATCTTAAACACTCAGTAAACAACGTATACAATGAATAATCAGACTGTTATGGTGTCAGTGCGTAGACAAGAGATGTAGGTAACCAACGCGTATAAAGCGGAACGCCGACCGTAGCGCTACGGCGGCGGAATCGCAAACGGTACTTACTTAAAAACATGCCTCGTACTTGGTATCAACACCCAGAGGTTTGAAATCTATAATAGTTTACATAATACTCAAGCAAAGAACCGGCTTGGCAGTAAGAGATTTGAGACTAAATGCGTATCAGTTAATAGAAATGTAGTAGCCAAAATTTATATAGCGTTCATTGGAACCACACAAAAAATCAAAGAAGACACCTTGAGAATTGAATCTCAAAAATACTACCTAGAATGTCTACAGTACGAAAGTACAAGGATTATATTCATCGATATTGGAGCAAAAGCTACAAATTTCAAGTCGATCCGTTGAAGTAGAATATCAACATACTAGTGGAAAAGCCCGTGTCGCCACGGGCGCAAGTAAGGAAGCGCGCGGTCGTTATTAGCAAATGCCCCCCTATAAGCAGCCGTTCATGTCATTTTGTGTCTAGCTTTCATCGAGCATTTCAAAATGCCCAAAAACTTTCCGACGCCCAACTGAAATGCCAACAGCGGTGATTTCAAAACAGCCTTCTGAAAAAGAAGCAAAAAGAAGAAGAGCAGAGGCAATTGGAGCAACTGCAGAAAGAAAACGTGGAACGCGCGAAAAAGAAAAGGGAGCTTCTGGAAAATCAGATGAAAGCTCCTGTTTTTCGTGCACGAAACCTGGAGGTGTACGAATATAGCACAGGGCTACAACCGCCAAATTACAATTGTTCGGTTTGCCTAGAGATGCAATGTAAATGCATTAAATCTTAGGCTACTGCAAGCGGATTTTTCACGGTTTTTGCCGCATAATAAATTAAAAACTACCTCAACTACAGCTCAGACCTTGGCGATTCTCTTAAGCTAACTTTTTGGGAAGCAAACGCAAAGGCACTGTTATACTGGCGTATATTGTTTTGGAAATTCTTCGATTCTTCATCTGTTCCTGTGTAAAGTTCTCTGAGCAAAGCTGGTACTTCTTTCAATTGCATCTGCTCGCTCATTACAACTTTGCCTTTCTGGCAGCACTGGCTGAATCCATCTCACCTTTTTCACCCCTAAATAATAATAATAATATATCGGTCCCAGCGGATGACAATATTTCAAGGGCCTATAGTGAAAAGATCTCCAAATATTATGATCTATCCTTTGAAATGAAGAGCATATATCAGCTGAGGTCCGCTGTCGTGGTACCACTGATCATATCTGTGAATGGCCTTGTCGAAAACACCTTCAACAGCACACAAAAACACTGCAATTAGAGAGCTCGCTCATCTCTGACGCCCAAAAGGAGGTCCTATTGGGTACTACACGAATAGTCAGACGATTTTTACATTGTTCTTGATTGTTGCCTTCGCTACTAGCCCGGCTTAATCTCGTATACCTCAATGGTGATTTAAAAAAATAATAATAATAATAATAATTGAGCCCTTTGTGGTTCTGTTTAGCACTAAACCCGCTTTCAAAAACACTGAATAGAACAGGAATAGGGTACACCTTGACAAATCATCGAGTAAAACATACCATATCACATCAATTATATATGGATGACCTTAAATTATATGCCCCATCTAACGACAAACTCAAGGAACTCATTGGGCTAGTCGAGCAATTTTCTGACGATATTAGCATGAAATTCGGCCTGACAAATGCAGAGTTATAAATATAGAAAAGGAAAATGCAGAGTAGGAGACGTTCAGCTCAATAGTGGCGGCTTGATTGAGTCCATGAATGAAGGAGATACATATAAATACCTGGGATATGAACAAAACAAATCTATAGAACACACTAAGATCAAGGAAACCCTCACAAAAGAATACCTCACGAGAGTAAGAAAATATGCCATACTGAACTAAATAGTAAAAATCTGTTCAAAGCCATCAACACCCTGGCAATACCTGTGTTGACTTACTCTTTGGAGTAATATCATGGACCGACACAGACCTGGAGAACATCATGCGGAAAACTAGAACTGAGTTGACTAAGGAACGCAATCACCACCCCAATTCCAAGCATCCTTAGGATGACAATCCTAGGAACGAAGGAGGGAGAGGTCTCATAGACATAAAAAATTTACACAACAGTCAGATCAAACTCATGAGGACATACTTCCACCAGAGAAGCTCAATATCACCCCTCCATCGGAGCATCTGCTTGACAGATAAGGGATATACACCACTCAACTTAGCAAATAGGGCAGTACAGAGAACAGAAGAAGTTCGCAACCAAGAGGACAAACACCGAGAATGGCGACAAAAGACACTTCACGGGAGACACCCACATGACCTCGATCAACCATATGTTGACAAAAGGGCGTCGAATGCTTGGCTCAAAAAAGGGGAACTGTTCCCGGAGACAGAAGGATTTACACTAGCCATAAAGGAAAAAGTGGTGAATACGAGAAACTACCTGAAACATATTGTTAAAGACCCTAAGGTGAGAGATGACAGGTGTAGAAAACTATTTATTATGACCGATAGATCATTACCGATCGCAGTGTCCCCTTTAACAAACCTGATATCGTTATGAGAGACAAGCAATCGAGCGAAGCTATTATTGTAGACATCGCGATCCCTAACACGCATAACCTGCTGAATACAATTGCAAAAAAAAAAAAGAAAGTACACTGAGTTAGCAGATGAGATAAAAAGGATGTGGAATCTCAACAAAGTCACTATCGTACCAATTGTACTATCTACTACAGGGTTATACCATGGGAGTTGCACAATGGCTTGGAGTTCCTGGGACTACACAGAGATATTTACATGCTGCTACAGAAAGTTGTAATTTGAACACCACTAGAATAGTCCGAAGATTTTTGAGTCAGGATTAAATTATGGAGATGCTTAAGGAAAAACCTGTATCCCATTAAATCAACCAGGACAACCTGAGAAACTAGAAATATAATAATAATAATAATACATTTATTCTCAACAGGTTACACCTAATAACAGAGAAAATGATCAAACAAACAAATGCGATTGAAAACTTAAACCAGACTACATATGACATCCTTATAATAGCATATAGAAATATATCCAATAGTGCTTTAAAATTACTACATGATATTTTACAAAAAAAAAAAATGTTATTCCCTCAATACTCGAAAAAATCAACAGCATACCAATCACATCTTTATCACAAGCGTACAAAATAAACCGAAAAGATCACGAACCCCACCACGATTCTCCAAATGGCCCATCAAAATCACTGGTAGTTCATCGTAGTAGATATCACATCGGCCACAACAACTGTCATATAAGTTACACATGAAGTTGAAAGGAGACCGTGACATAACATTTATCGTACCAAAATCAACATAGAAGGTGTTATATTGCCTCAGACCAGGTCTAGGTACATGAATATTAACCTTACTCAAGAGAAATGAACAATCAATCCCACCACGCAGAAACTTCCAATGCGCTACGCTCACGTCTTAACTTCAATACCTCAAGGTATTGACGCGGCGAGGACCGAGTGGTCAAATCCTCTCGAAGGGTACTGTCCGAAACATTTAAAATAAATATATTTCAAACACCTTCTCTGGACGGCCTCCAGGATGACGACAGCATTATTGCATAATGGACACCAGACTATAGAGGCATATTCTAATCTACTACGAATGAAAGAATAGTACAGTATCTTCATAGTATAGGGACAAAATTGTTCCAATTTCTAATAAAATAACCAAGAGTCTTAGAGGCAGAAGAGGTTATCTGACTTATGTGCCCGGAAAAGGACAATTTACCATCAAAAACAACACCCAAATCCTCTACTCTTCACATCTCTCCAGAATCTGATCACCCACAGCATAGTCATAGTGAACTGGGGTTAATTTACGAGTGAATAGTACAACTCGACATTTATTGATATTCAGGCGCAAACCGTTCCTGAAACACCAAAGACCGATCATATCCAAAGCAGCCTGCAACCTCACGCAGTCATCAAGATCCCCAATAGCAGCAAATATTTTTAGATCATCAGCAAAGAGGAGAGGGAGACACTGAAGAAGCAGAGACAGGTCATTAATATATAATAAAAACAGCAATTGGCCCAAATTGGAGCCTTGTGGAACTCCAGATGTGGCGAGATAAGGTAAGGACTCACAACCCCATACTGAACATATTGATAACGATCGGAAAAGTAAGATCTAATCAACAGTAAAACTCTGATGAGAATCCAATGTATTCAAGCTTTGAGATCAATATCTGGTGATCAATCTGGTAGAAGGCCTTCTGAATATCTGTGTACATAACATTCATCTGACCACGATCATCCAGTGACTCTGACAGACACTGAGTAATTCTTGTCAAATTGGTCCCCGCTGAACGATCCTTCATAAAACCATGTTGATGTGGTGAAATTAGTGCACGAACTGAGGGATAAATTGAGTCATATAAAATTACCTCGAAGATTTTAGCGAAGTTACATAAGATTGCTATAGGTCTATAGTTAGTTATAAGGTTATAAAATGCAGAGCATTGGAAAATCGACACGATTCGCTCATTTCCCCGACAGAAAAAGCGGGAATTTCGTCTTCAACCGGAGCTCTTCGCTTCAAATACTGATTGCGTAATTATTGTTATGAGCGCGGCGTCGGTTTCTTTCTGTTCGGGTTATCCGGGTAGCGTTTCGAGAACCCACTGGTCTGCCTCGTCGTCGTGTCTCCATTGTAAATTAAAATTTTAAAATTTCACACTGGACCTAACTCAAAATTGAAAAATCGGACGCGACCTGTTTTCAATTTTTACCCAAAAATGGAGAATAACCATCCAAATTTGGGTTTTCAATATCTTATTCAATTATAATTTTCTAAATTAACTTACTCGGTAGGTTTGGAAATTAAAATAAGCTTAAAATCAAACTTAAAATCAAGCTCTGTCAAAACACGTCTTCCTCTTTGAAAGTCAAAGCTGAAATTATAGATGTTTATTATAATTATTAAACGTTATTAAGTTTGACAATTACTTTTAAAATGAAATTTTTTCAAAATTGCAGTTTCCATCTTATATTTTCAAGCACGTTATATATAATATAAATTGTTATAAAATTATTCAAATGCTCACTCTCTGACCAACTCAGGTAGTACACTTGAACCTTTTTAACTCGCCCTAACAGTTCAACTTTTACTTAAAGTAATTTTATTCAAATAACAAAATTTGAAATTTTTAACTATTGCAAATTCACAAATTATTTATTTTATTCACAAAAATTCACTTCACTTTAAATTGAAAGCCTACATAAAACAACTGAAATAAAGTTATTTCAGCAATATAATTTGACCAAAAATTCGATTTGTAAGATTGTTTAATGGGTCTGAATAAACAAATCGAGTTCCACTGAAAAAAGGAATCGTTTTCTAAAGTCTTCAAATACCCTGGTTTAATTAAAATTCATTTCATCCTTTTTAAATTGGAAGCCTACATAAAACAACTGAAATAAAGTGTTTTTCCTCTTCTAGCAATGTTACCATATGATTTATAAGTCACATGTTATAATTTAAAAACAAATAAAGTTAATCAAATTTACAAATGTTTTTAATGAATTATATGACGGTAATGGTGACTTGGAGTGCAAGAAGAAGAAATTAAAGCCCACTTCAGTAAGAATTTGTTGAGCGGTGGCACCATCTACAGTGAAAACATGCCAAACACCCTTAATTTTTAAGTTTTTTGTGTTTTTACAGAAATTATAAATGTTTGGTACTTGTTATTATTTTTCTGCATCAGTTTAGATGCCTACCGTTAATTCAAAAAAATTGATGCAAATCGGTTCATTGGTTTAGGCGCTAGACCTTACTATGCATCATATTACAATGTACAAATGAGTTGTCATCACGTGTAGACGTATAATTCGCGCTCCCCGTTTAATTGGGAAAACGCTTAGGCAATTCTGTTCCTTCGAGTTCTGCTCACCTTTTATAGACTATTATTTGAGAAACTGAATATCTTCTCACGTAAATTTGAGATTTGTGGCCGCTTTAAGTATTGTTAATTTGAATCAACAACAACAAAATATCAATCTCGATATTGTTAACACCTGTTCATCGAGCTCTTATCAGCTCTTATCATGGTTCAGCGGCGTTGCCACGTTGACTTATTTTTCCGAAAATTAAAGATATTTAGAAATTATGAATCCTGCTCAGTGCCACTGCTGTAGGAATCAATTTGAAGCACATTTGTTGCTTAAATGTTCTGTATGTGGTCACAAGTTTGGAAATAGCTGCGTTGGTATGTCTGCTTCGGATATAAGACTGATAAACTCGAAGAAATCACTGAGTTAGAGTTGCAGGAACTGTGAAGGCATGGGAAATGATGTGAATTCTTTGAAAGCTGTCATAGTATCATTGCAGGAACAAATAAAGAAACTCGATGGTAATGTTCAGTTGGTAATGGGTGGAGCTGCGGGATCATCGGGTTTGGATGGAAAACAGTTTGAGGAAGTTGTTCAGAAATTGAGGATCGTATGCAGAGAAAAAATAACTTGGTAATTTACGGGTTAAACGAGCTGTCTGGCGGACAAAGCAGGGATTCCAGGTTGGCGGAGGAGGCTAAGAATATTGAGAACGTCTTAAAGACTTTAACCCCGGACTTTTGTATCGGTTACCACGTCCTATTTCGCTTGGACAAGTTCAATCCGGCCGCTCCCAGGCCTCGGCCAGTAAGGGTAACCCTGAGTTGCAGATCACAGGTGCTGGGTTTCCTGAGGAAGTCTAAACAGCTGAAAACATATGCCAATTAATCACATGTGTCTCTCTCCATGGATAAAACACCCAGACAGATGAGGTATTATGACGAGGTGAAGTCGGGAAGTGACGGCTCGCAGAGCCAGAGGGGATGACGTGGAGATTCGGTTTATTCGGGGTGTTCCAAGAGTGAGTTCTTTAAACCGGGTCGACCCAATTGCAGTAGTTTAATTTCTTGTTATTACCAGAATGTTCGGGGGTTGAATTCTAAGACTGATCAGTTTTTGTGTTCAATTAGTAGTTGTGACTTTGACGTTATTTGTCTTGCTGAGACATGGTTGCGGGATAGTGTGGGTGAGGCTGAATTGTTTCCTACTAATTATAATGTTTACAGACATGATCGTGATCTTGATGCAAGTTATTGTACCACCGGCGGTGGAGTTGTGTTGGCAGTTCATGGCAGGTATAATTCTGAACGTATTGATCTAACTGATGTAGAAGGACTGGTTCCTTGTATTGATATTGTGGGGTGCAGGGTGTATAGTGATGTATTGTATAGTTGTTGTTTATATACCACCTAATAATGATAATATTTCTTTTGAGTTATTTTTAGACTCATTACAATGCCTGAACGCTTTACACGACACTAAGCTAATTGTCGTCGGAGATTTCAATTCTCCATCATATGTTAACCCGGAATCTGTGGACGTTAAAAGTTTGGCCGTGCGAACGTTTGCCAGGATTCTAGATTTAGGACAGTTCAACGATATATTGAATACAAATGGTAGAATGTTAGATTTGTTATTTTCTAACCTAAATTGTCGTGTGTGGAGAGATGTGTTTTCTCCTGTGCCCGCGGATCCTCTCCACCCTCCGATACATTTCAGTTTTTGTGATGTCAAGCCTGAAAGGAAACCTCCGCCATTGAGCTGGGGCAGAAATAGAGAGTACAATTTTAGAAAGTCTAATTTTCCCTACTTTACTGTTCGATACTTGAGACTGATTGGGAGTCCATACTTTTGGGGTTTGTGACTCTGACGAGGAATGCAACAGACTGTATGATGTACTCCATGTAATCTTTGAAAGAAGTATTCCTAAAAAAATAATTAAAAAGCGTCGGTTTCCTTTGTGATTTACGCCAGAGATCATAGATTATATATATCTGAAAGAAAAGGCATTCAAAAATTTTAAATCGTACAGAACTGAATTTCACTACAGTAGATACAGATCCTTGCGTAGTATTGTCAAGTCTAAAATAGCTTCGGCCTATCGTGATTTTCTTTTGATGTCCGAGGAAGGATTTACGAGGATCCCAAAAGTTTTTGGTTGTTTATACGAGCTAAAAAGGGTTCATCCTGGTTGCCGGGTCGTATGCGGGATGGTGAGCGATGCCACGAGAACCCACAGGAGATTGCGGATGCTTTCGCCAGGTATTTTCAGTCGGTGTTTGATGGGGCTGATGTGGTCGGCGATGCGTCGGATGTTGCCCTGCCAGTCGAGTCCGGTGTGGTGGTTGGTGCCATAACTGAGGCCGACGTAATGAAGGCCTCTAGAAAGCTGAAAGGTGGGCAGACGGCTGGACCAGATGGATTTCCGGGATTTCTTGTCAAGGGTACTATTGGTAAGTTGGTTAGGCCTCTTGCGACAATATTCAACTTGATTGTCAGAACATCTGTTTTTCCCACCAAGTGGAAGGTTGCAAAGATTATACCTATACTAAAGACTGGCGATAGGGACATTATATCTAATTATCGTCCGATTGCATTATTATCAAACTTTTCGAAGATATTCGAGATCGTTCTTTACAATAAAATCCGTCAAGTCAGGCAAGATAAATCAAGAACAACATGGTTTTGTGACAGGGCGATCCTGCGTCACGAATCTGGCTTCCTTTCTCAGTTCCTTTTCGAGGTTTTAGATGATTCTGGACAGGTGGATGTAGTTTACACTGATTTTCAGAAGGCGTTCGATAAGGTGAACCATCGGATTTTGCTCAGGAAGCTGGGGAATGAGTGGAGATTCAGTCCGGGATTAACGCTTCTTCTGGAGTCTTACTTGCGTCATCGTAGGCATTATGTGGTGATCGACGGATTTCGTTCAGTTGAGTATGTGTCCACTTTCGGTGTACCTCAGGGATCTAATGTTGGGCCATACCTTTTCCTATTATTCGTCAATGATTTAATCGATAAAATCTGTGCGTTTAGGTTGATGTTTGCAGACGACTTCAAGTTTTTCCTTCGAATTGAATGTGTGCAGGACTGTTATATGTTACAGAGTGCTATTAACGTCTTACTAGATTGGTGTGTTGCAAACGGTTTGACTTTGAGTGTATCTAAGTGTAGTATCGTATCATTCACAAGTAAACGTGATCCACTCGTCTATGAGTATTCTATTGGGGGGACCGGTTTGCTCAGGTCGGAGGTGATCAGGGATTTGGGAATGCTATTTGACAGCAGGCAGGGTTGTATGGTTTCATAATCCGTAATGGAAGGCACTTTTAAAACTCGCGAACGTTGATTCTCTTGTTCAACGCCTTAGCAAGAACTAAACTTGAGTACGCCTCTTTCGTCTGGCACCCTATTTACTCCTGTTACAGGCAGCGCCTTGAATCGATTCAGCGCCGATTCTATAGCTTCATTCGGGTTCGTATTTTACTGACTGTTCTGGGACAGTCCTCAGGGTGCGCAGAACTGATGCGTAATAGCTGAGGATTTTTGATCATTTTGGACCATTCTTGGACTGTCAGAAAATTATCAGAGAAATGCAGAACCCGAACAGCAAAATGAGGATTAAAAATGGAGAGAGATAGGTACAGTTTTAGAGGTTCTTTGTTTAATTGCGCCTGCCAGACAACAACTTTCAAGCACTTGGTTGTTTTTTTCATTTGTGTTTACGAATATTCGTCAAGAAATGTTTGACAAATAATATCTTGTATGAAGGTAATGAATGATATTTCTGTAATAAGCTGTATTAATACGTTAATTATATTGTTTCCAGGCTTTCACTTACTGTGTGAATAAATAAGAGAAGCATTAAGAATAAGAGACAAAACTAATTGTGGTTAGGAGTAGAGTTTTATTTTGGAGTTTTTAATCTTACAATCCATAAAAATGAATGACTAAATAAGATGGAAAGAAGAATTATTTGTACCTAGATGTTTAGAGAATATAAGACTAGGTGATATTTTCTTCCCCATTAAATGGAAAATTAATACAATGGGTATTAGAAAGAATAGTGGCTAATTATCCTTATTTCTTACTTCAGGATAAACATCGGTATAACCTGCAACAAAATGGATATTCTCTTGTGGAGTGTACAGAAAAATATGCAGAGAGGTTGAACAGGTACTCAAAATTCATAATGCCAAAATATCACCAAGTGTATCCATGTGTAAATCTAGTCATTGTACTCCGTAGTGCTACTTTTTGCAATAATCAAACCCAATTTTTTTCAGAGCTGTTTTTTGTAAGATATTGGAACTTATTAAAAACAATGAAATAATGATTGCAAAGTATATTTCAGCAAATCAATTTTGATATTAAAAATAGTAGACAGCATGTATAGCAATATATGTGTTTATGTTTGTGATTCTATTTAATCAACTGATTTAAAAGTTTCAAATGCTCTTTTAATACATTATAACAGAATTTTGATTTGTCATATTTGCAGTTTCAGGATTGTCGATTCTTAAAATATGTTTATTGGGGTATACCTAATTTTCAAGAATTGGATTCAAAACGAAAGAATGTTTATTTCAATCGACAAAAGTATTGAAGGTTGACAATCATAGTAAATTGGGTGAAGATATCTCAACATATAATGTATGTTGAAAGAACTCATTTCAACCCTGAAATCTGTTTGATAAATTACACAAGGGATCGAACACTA
The DNA here is from genome assembly GCA_030674115.1 of Micraspis discolor. Taxonomy (NCBI): domain Eukaryota; kingdom Metazoa; phylum Arthropoda; class Insecta; order Coleoptera; family Coccinellidae; genus Micraspis; species Micraspis discolor. Next base: position 20,287 of record JARTUT010001817.1, on the reverse strand, counting down.
GTGTAATGGATTTTGAAGAAACTGGTTGTTTGTATTTATTAGATGTAAATAATTGGTATATCAAGCTGGTAAAGGGATTGTGTTTGATCATCTGTAAAGTTTTTAGCTTTTCATGTGAGTGTTTCACCTTGTCCAGACCTATGGGGGAGTGCTGAAATTAATTATTCAAATTCTTTTTTGTATGGGTATGTGTTTATATGAATCTGTTATCTGTTTGGCATCAGTGCTTCAAATCAAGCATTGCTCTACAGTTTATGTATCGGAAGAAAAATTCTTGTTTATATGATCTTTCTTGTTGAATATTCTGATAGTTTCTTGGTGCCTTATATAAGAAAAATTGTTTATAGAACTAATATCTGTTTTGGCATGGGTACACTAGTGATCTATCATCACAGAGTTGGTTTTCTTTGAAACTCAGATGTGTTGTTGAAAATTCAGTCGAGCTGATACTGAATCTATATTTCTAGAATTAATTTTTTTATTGTGAATATTAGTCTATATATAATTGTGCTCTATTTGATAAAAATCAATGAATAATTTTGCATTGTATTCAGCCTCATGAAATCAGTTCATTGTATTTATGTATTTCAAGGTGAATCTCGTGACATTTAAATTTGTTGTATTACCCATAAATAAAAAAGCTTCTTCATCTTTGCAGGAAATCTTATTTCATACCCACTATATCAAATCAATTTATACCTAAAATCTAAATTAATTCAATGATGTGATAATAACTAGTTATACAGATCTGAACGTGAAAATATTTCCAAAACATTATTGAACGCAAAGTGAAATTGGTAAATCAATTAACCATACAATTTACCTATATAGGTAAGGGATTGCTCTGAATTCTGAAGTAGTTAATATTTTAGTTTATACAATCAATAATATTCATGTGTTAATGCAAGCACTGTCTGAATATGGGTGATGCAACAAAGCACAGAAACTAGATCTATCGAAATGTTTTGTTTGATACAGATTCACTGTTCAGTATTAATCAGGTGGGATTATATATATATTTTGAGAATTTTAATAATGATAAGTAATTTGAATTGCGCTATTATAGTACTCAACTGCTTCTAACAACATTAAATTTTTGGTTTGTCGATGAAAATTTGATAAAACAGTATTCTAACTATGGAAAACAATTTCATGCAGACGAAGCTCTCAAACAGATAAAGTTCGCTAAGAATTTCATTGATAATCAGGTTGCTGATAAATAAACTGAGATTCTCATTTCGTTTCATCAAAAATTTGAATTTTTGTAATATACCTAGATACATGCGCACATTACCTTCTTGAATATAATGGTCTCAAATTGTTAATTTAAAAGGAGCTTTTAATGCAATTGGTAGTAAACTTTGATGTAAAGGGAAATCTTGATTTATTTCTCGTGTAAAATTACGAATTTACTACAAATTGCGTTTTCAAGTGATCGTTGTTTAAGGGTTGGTAGCATTTGTAGTCCGCAAAATATCCTGAACTGATACTTGCTCTCGAGTAGGTACCGATTTTGACTGTACTGGAACTGTACTGGGATTGTACTGAAAAACCCGAACAGCGAACCAATTTGAAAATTTGGTCCAAAGTTTGTCAGAGAAAAACCCGAACAAGTTGAATTTGGCAAAATGCGCAAACTCGTACGACTATTTGAATCGGTTACAGCAGAAAATTTCAATTTAATTCTCCTGTTCATATAAACCATAAATTGAAAGAAAAGCAAATAGATTAATGAATACGTCAATAATGAATCATAATGCACATTTTTAATATTGCCGATTTGTTGACGAGAGCTGAAAAAATTCCTTTTAATAAAGCTATTTTTCACATACCTACTTAAAAATAGTTAAGGAATTCGAAAATTATTATGAATAAAAAAAAGTCTATTCTTGCAATCCTGCCCTCAACGAAAAAAACTCGTAATCCTGTCCCCAAAAACCTTTTATATTATTAATTTATAATCATTTAACTTAATACTAATTTATTCATGATTTGAAACCATCTATGTTTAGATTTGTTTATATCTGTTAACGGATGCAGATAAAATTCAAACATTTCAAATTACGAAAAAAATTGGTTAACTCCTCCCTCCTAAGGCGGTTCTATCCTAAAATGGTCCTGAGGATAGTCCCAGAACCGTCAGAAAATAATCAGAAAAAAATCCTGATATAACCCGAACATCGGACTACTCAGTTCGAAATTAGTCAGAGAAAACCCGAACACCGAACACTGAAATGCGCATGCTTCTGATGGGTCTGGAACAGTCAGAATTTGAACCCGAATGAAGCTTATAAGTGCGTTGCCTATAGAGAGGATGGAATTTACCCTCCTAGAGGTTCCGACTGCGCTGGACTTCTACGCAGATTCGACGCACTGTCACTGGATGATCGGCGCAGTTTGCAGGCAGTTTCTTTTCTGTACAATCTTGTTCATGGTAGGGTTGATTTTCCATATTTGTTGGTAAAGGTGAATTTCTATGTACCGGGATCAATAATGAGAGCTAGACCTCTGTTCTACTTAGCTCCGTGTCGAAATAATTGTATGCTGCGAACACCTATGCATTTTATGTGTAAATTATTCAATTTAATTTGTGAAAATTGTGACATTTTCCATGACTCACTGGCATCAATTAGAGAAAGATATTTAAATTGTATTAAGTGATGATCATTGATCTACATTGTATCTTTTTGTAATTTTTTCTGTAATTGGGTTATTTACCTGTAGAAAATAAAGGGCTTATTATTATTATTATTATTATATTATTATCAACATAATATAAAAGATTCAATTGAAGGAGCGGCAGAAGAGGCACAGAAAAAATCTAACAAACCGTACAATGAAATTGAGAGGAAAATACTAAACAGCATTTTTATTTAATTGGAGTTGGAACGATGACATCGAAGGGATGCTATAACTGAAAGGATATAACCGCATGGTTAGGTGTTATCTGAATATTCAGATGAACCTCAGTTCCAAGCTCAAGTTGTGAACGTGGATATGCAGTAGAAACAATATCTCATCTTATCAATTATTGTCCCATATATAAATTTCTGGTGTTTCCGATTCTTTCTTGGAATGGGTTATAAATTTCAAACAAATTTGATGCGTATTTTTTGTATTCAGTTCTTTTTTCTGCTTCTGTATTTTTATTTTCAAATTCGATGTAGATAACTTGAAGAAGCCTCTGTGTTTTGAACCACTCTTGAAGAAAGTTCCTTAAATATATTTAAGCTTGTTACTGTACCCACAACAATACTTATACGTTGACCACTCATTCTTCCATAATTCTTTCTCGATAATATTCATATTATTCTACAATGGTGTACGTGACTTCAAGCTGGGATTTCTATTTTGTGGCCGTATGAAATAAATGGAAGTAAATTAGGAAAAAAATTATATTTGCTCCAAGAATTCCGAGCTGCAGTGTATCTGCGAATGTGGGGAGAGACAATGTTTGGCAAAACTGGTAACCAATGAACTGGTGTGTAATTATTATCATCGATGTATTCAATTGTGCAACGATTTTTTGTGTATGAGTACTATTAAACCAAACAGAGCAACAATACTCAGCTCAAAAAAGACTAAGGCTAGAGATGCTGTGCGGAGTGTGGAAGCATCAGTACGATAAGATGATCCAGCTAATTTCTAAAGAATATTATTCCTTGTTTTCAGTTTTAGGCTCAGATCATTTAAATGAGCCTTGTAATTGAGAGATGAATTAATTTAACTCCTAAGTACTTTGGATAGAAATTATGTTCGATAGGAGAATCATTGAAAGTTACAGCTAATTTCCTATATTTCTCATGCGTATTCAGATGAAAACAAGATAACTCTGCTTTGTTGGGATTGGGACATAATCGCCACTCAACAGAATAATTCTTTAAAATGTTCAAATCAGATTATAGTATCTTCCCCAGAGTATGGAAATTTGAATGATGGTAAGCAATAGTAAAGTCATCAGCACAAACAAATTTCTGATATGATGTCGTAGACAAATCACTTGAATATAAATTGAAAAGTAAAGGCGCTAGAACTGATCTTTGTGGAAGGCTGTTTTTCAATGTTTTGAAATCGCTATTCTTATAGTCAACAAAAACAAGAAACCTTCTATCAGATAACATATTTTCTCATAACACAAAAATTTTTTTTTGGTGCCTAGTATGTTTGAGCTGATTTTAACTATATTTTTATTTCTAAATCTAAATATGATAGCAGTTTTTCTGTATCAGCTCTAGATTTTTAGATAAATTCACTTATCTATCAATGCTTTTTCCTATTTAATACTTCCAAGTATGAGTGTTGTAAAATTTATACAAGAGATAGATTCTTGTATATTTTCCTTATTGTCAGTCTTCATTTGTAACAAATAATAATTTAAAATAATAATATTTATTATAATTATTATTTTAATTGATTTATTACAAATAGAAGACTAACAATATGAGATATATAACTGATTGGTTGACAAACTGTTAACAAGTGATAACTAATAGTATATTTGAATTCAGGGCATCAAATTCATATGAAATCACCTCCAAAATCTTCGGCACCAAAACCACTGTTGACCAGTGTAATCTTACCATTTTCCCACACTTCAGAATGGTAAAGAGTTTGAAAATCAATCCATCCTTCCACACAGTGTTATATGCTAAAGATAAATCAATAAAAGCAGCTCCTGTTTTCAACCTATTATTGAAGCCTCATTCTCATTCTATGAAAGTTGTAAGGCCAAGAACCTGATCTGAACAATTTCTATTTTTCCTAAAACCTCCCTGGAAATTTTGTAGAGCATTTTCTATAGAAGATGCAATTCTAAAAATAATTAACCTTTCTAATATCCTGAAAGTTATACTTAATAAACTGATTTGTTGATAAAAATTAGGATAACACGGATCTTTTCCTCTTTTCAAAATACCTATTCCTTTAGCCTCACGGAATTCGGAAGGAAAGTTTCCTAAATTCAGAATATTATTATAGAAAGACAATAACCAAGACAAGGCCTTTTTTCCTAAATGATCGATAATTTCAGGATAAATTTCGTCAAAACCCGCTGGTTTCCGAGATTCGTTAAACTTAATTGCTGCCCCTAATTAATCCATATTCAAAGGATTCGACACATATTCTAGAGTAGGGTCTGATCTCATAAATATGTGTAATTTTTTCTTCATATTCTTCATTTTAGGTTGAAATAACTGATTCAGATATATCTACTAAGCGGCGAGCGATTAATATTCGATCAATTTTTGATGACGATGAGGCCTATTTTCCTTGATATATCCCATGAACTCTTACTCGAATGTGTGATATTCATTTTTGATACAACACTATTCCATTTCTCTTTTCGGCTTGTAGTAATAGAATTCATAAGCCTTTCACCTTTCACCTTTAGCAATTTTATTTTTATAAAGTGATAAGTATGAAGATATTCTATGGATGAATTCTTATACTTGGTATTATGTAATATACTATATATATTATGTAATGTACAACCTCTTCCTAGAATCATTACATTGGAAACAATAATAAATATCAGTCGATAATTTTTCCTCTGCTACTTTTTCAATGAAATAAGTGTTATATCACAACCTTTCCCAACTATGGATGATGATTTCCCTTTGAATGGGTTCCATAGCAGACTTCAAACATCAGAAGATCTTAAAAATCATCATTTGGACCGCAAGACCTGATTCGAAGAATCCTGCTTGCAGATTGGCGACAAATTTTGTGTATTAGATTTGAATATAGAGGGTATTTCTAAGGACAAGAGTGATTACAATTCTAAACTAGCAAAGGAATTTGTGTACTGAGATTATACTCCTTCAAGAGACACATACGGATACTAAAAAAAAAAAATCTTCATGAAAGAGGAACCACAAAAGTTATGTATTCATTGATTATTATTTGATTATTGAAAATTTTTTAATCCAAAAAAATCCAAAAAGGCGAATTTGAGGGTGTTTTCTTTATCTCTTTCAAATTTTGTATTCTTGTTATTCAGTTCTTTTTTCTGTTTTTGTCTTTTTATTTCCAGATTCGATGTGAGCAACTTGGAGAAGTCTCTGTTTCCATCAATAGAAGACCACTCTTGAAGAAAGAGGTCCCTTAAATATATTTCAGCTTATTTTTGTACTTTCACACTTAGGCGGGGAGCCAGGGTTCTTTTAATGGGGTTTTTTCCCTAGGCTTTTATGTGATACGCCGAATTGTATGACACCCCGTCACTAACCCCTGATCTTTATGCTTTATTGTTTGCTAACTAAATATTGTAAGCCAAAAGTTCAAAAGAATATATATATTGGGAACAAGAGCCAGAAAGCCCCAGATATCCCTTCAGTGCTTTCGTAATTCTTCCATTTATAATTAGATTAGACAATGCAATCGCAAATTGTTTTCTCTCAAATGAGACTCCTACGCTATCATCGCCATGTGTTTAGCGCTATCTTGTTATTGAATCTTGATCATTAACAATAAGTTATAATAAATCAACCATTTATTTTCATACAATCAGATTTGTAGATTAGGTTGAGCGACAAATTTATATAAGAAAAGTTCCATATTATTCAGAGACAAATTTCGCAATGATAACCAATTTCCTATGTTTATTTATTGTTGGTCTCGCATGTGCGGGACCCATAGTGATTGATTCCTCCCAACAGGATATCTTACGACAGTTGAAAGTTCATCTCAATGATGCTGAAAAGTGAGTATTCACAAATTATTAAGGTGATAATTTTTTGGCACTCTTGTTCTTCTAAAAGAGTACTTATAGATTTGCCCAAATGTCCATATTTGTGTAATATTTGGATAAATGTTATGAATTGTTTTGATTGAATTCACTGATGAAGACTAAGTAGTCAAAATCGATTCTACCCGTCCTTCCGTCCGTGTAGATTATTGCGTCCGAAAAGAAGAAAGAAATTTTCAAAGTAGATTTGAGGAATAAATACTTCGGACAAGATTGTTATTCGGTCAGATTAGTTTATTAGCTTCGCAATAATGAAAAAAAAATTGAAATGAGACTACTCCGAAGAAATGATGTTTCAAAGTTTTTATAATTATTATAAGTATTTAATAATAATGACGGATTCGCCAAACAATTTGGGGAAATTTTGTATATACGTTCAGTCCTGAATGAAATGATATAGCCCCTAGCCTAGTGAATGAAACATAAAGTTGAATTATCATTATCACAAAAATTGTCATTGATATTTTGAACTAAATGTGTTATTTAGTAAGGGCGGCAGAATTCTAATAGCCTACTGGCGGCAAATTTTTAAATTCCACTCTGAGAAATATGATTTAATTAACTTCGCCTATTCAAGTAGAAGCTACCCAATTACTCAAAAATTGCAAATCACTGTCTTTTGACGTACAAAATTAATTTCCTAGTATTCTGCCAATAGAAACATCAGACATCTTGAAAACATTATTGATTGAGTATAATTCGAATCCGATTAGAATGAATGATATTTCCAATTGCATGGAAATATGCTCAGAACAAAATTACATTCAATTCCATGAAAAGATGTATACGTCTGACAAAGACTTGATAATGGGTAATCCTTTTTCTCCTATTTTAGCGGAATTATTCATCAATTATTTAGAAACAAATACATTTCAATCCTATTATGAAATATTTTCTCCATTGGTACAGATATTTAGATGATATCATTTGTTGTTTCAAAGGCACTAACCGACAACTACAACTATTCGAAAACTTTATCAATGAAATCCATCCAAAAATTACATTCAAAATAGAAAAGAAAAGAGCCGAAGTACATGGACCTCAGTATCACTAGAAGTGAAAATTTTCAAGAGTTTAGAAATTTTTACAAATCCACGCATACAGATATCACAATTCATAAAATCCCCAATAAGTCAAAAAATGTCAGCGTATAATAGTTTTATTCATAGACTATTGCTGAATATTTCAGAAATAAATTCAATATAATAACATCGTTGAGAATGTTAAATATCCTGAGTACTTTTACCAAAAACTATTAAGATGAAACAGAATGAGACAATAAATCTGCTGCCTATAAACTATCTCGTTTAGATCGTCATGTAGTTTATATAGAACAAACCGGAAGAGCATTCAGGAAAAGGATCCTAAAACCCCAGAAGGTTTATATTATATATCAGAATACTCCAAGTCTACAAATGCGAAACATCATAGAGAATTTAAGCATAATTTAAATAAAAACTACCAAATAATACGTAAAGCAGCCAAAACTTCAAGACTAATATTCTTAGAAATGCTTGCAATCAACAGGTACTTAAATCAACAGGTACCTACTTCCAAAACAGTAAATTGGTAATTCAGATGTAAGAGAATTCTATAACGTTCATTCATACCCGTTTTTCTGTAGGTATCTATAAATCTGTTTCTTTCTGTCGTTGAAAAAATAAACAACTTTCGAAAATGCAACTGCCTCGTTTTAATCAAGTAAATAATAATAATAATTAATATATACTTGGAAAACCAAATATATTTTAGCTTCAGAAAGTGGTATTATTGGGATCTGCACATATCCTTCGGAAGGTCCACCCATAGAGGATAATTACTGAAGCTAGAAGCTCTTGTGTGCTAATAACTTAACATTGGTAAATTAACATTCATATGATAATCTTCAACAGGAGATTTATGCACAAAAGTTATAGTTCATATATCGGGTGTCCGAAGGTGGGTGGCCTATTGAATTATTATTTCAAATTTTTAAATCATAATAAGATCATTCAGATACATTTCCGAAGTACTTTCAAATTTCCAGTGTTGCCAGACGTATGAACAGCTTTGTTATTTTGAATGGGACCCCGTATTTCTATTTTTTTATGATCCCAATATATTAAAAACAATAAGGAATATTTCTGTGGTAATCCACAGAAGGAGATCGGAAAACTTTGGGTCGGCGAGGGGTTCAGAAATGCGATATTTCGAGGTAGAAAGGGGAAGGCGATCTCGCGATCGAAGCGAGCACCGTAAAGTTCACGAGACGGACTTTCGTTAGGTGTATTTCAAATGCCTTTACGACCACGCTAACATTTTCAAAAAAATTATCTAAAACACCGATTTTCCGGTTTTTCGCGAAAGATGGTCCGGTAAAATTGAAAAAGGCTTTTTCCACGGACATGATCAGAAGAAGTCGTTTTCATATGTGTACTCCCCGAGAATCGGACGTTTGGATAGGGCTATTCGTATCTTCCAATCGCAATTAAAAATATTCTAAATTAATTGCTGAAAATAGCTTACTTCGGCTCCAACGCAAATTTCCAGATCATCAGTCACGTCCGACGTTCACAGAACATTGTCACATAATTTCAATTACAATTATAATACATACCCCGTATAATATTTTAAAAATTTTTCAATTCATACGATTCGTAAGAGCCCTGGTAAGGTATACTCTTATAGTTTAACAGTCTACGATACGTATATATGAAATGTACCCAGCATAGATCCAGTTTGGCAATCCCTAGCAATTCATTTCACCCCTGTCGATTCCTACTCTGAAATGACAATTGTCGTTGACATTTAAATCTTATGTATTGTAATCGCAACCAAACAATAAACAAATCAAAATGAATATTTCGCAGGTAGGGATTTGCAGATAGCACACACTCCACAAAGAAACATACGAACGACCGTGTAAAATTCATCGTGCTTGGTTGTATTTATTTATATAAATGAATCTATCAAAATATGACTACCTATATTCATCATTCGTAATCAATGGATATTTTCATAAAAACCTTTTTGCAGGTAGGATTTCCTGACATATAGTGTAATCTTTCTTTTAATTCAGTTCAAACGGCCTCAGAAATCACAGAGAAACGAACTATATTTCTAGAATGGTGTTTTTAAAATTCCATTCCCTCAATTTTTATCTAACGTAATCTTGACATTTCTGTTTCGTTAGGGCAGTAGAAACCCATTTTCATATCCAAGTAGAGAGTTAAGACCGAAAGTCGAGAATTATTCCATTCTGTCACAATTTCCACGAAGAAACCCGAACGGGTTTCGAGAAGAATCGTCTTGAAAAAATAGACCTTGCGGCAATTGTATAGAATCACAGAATAAACCGTTCCACTCGGTTTATGCAGGAACAACTGGAAATTGAGTAGCCTCTATTTATCTGCACATCTTTAGAGCTTTATCGAATAATAATAATTTTTTTATTCAACTTTAGTAAAATTCACGGAGGGTGAATCGATGCTGGAGTTGAATTAATATTATTTTGGTTTTTTTTTGGAGAAAGCACCCACTGCGAATCAATTATATAGAGGGTGTCCCATATGCGTTGCCTATTATTAACAAATACTTTCCATCGAGTTATTTCGGCTGTTTCTGCTTACGGGTTCTTAATTCGATAAAATATTTTCGATTCATATACAGGGTGTCGCATCTGAGTTGCGCATTCCTAGCGCTGACTTTCACCAGAGTTTTCCTCAAATTTCGTGTTTTTCCGCGTACGGGAGCTAATTTCAATAAAATGTCATACAGGGTGTGCGATTTATATGTTCTTTTGGTATTTCTTGCGCTCTTTCGGTTTTTTTGTGCTCCTTCGGGGGATTTCGCCTTCCTTAGAGTTTTTTTACGCCCTTTCGGTTTTTTCGCACTCTTTCGGGGTTTTTTGGGTTCCTTTGGATTTTTTGCGTTCTTTCGTTTTACTTCAGGTTCATTCGTGTTTTTCGCGTTCTTTCGTGTTCCATTGGGTTCTTTCGTGTTTCTTCCAGTTCTTTCATGTTTTTTTGCTCTCGACGGGGTTTTTTGCGTTCCTTTGAGTTTTTTCGGGTTCCTTTGCGCTTTTTGCGATCTTTCGTGTTTCTCTGCGTTCTTTCGTGTTACTTCAGGTTCTTTCGTGTTACTTCGGGTTCTTTCGTGTTTCTTCGGGTCCTTTCATGTTTTTTCGCGTTTTTCGTATTTCTTCGGGTTCTTTCGTGTTATTTCGCGTTTCTTCCAGTTCTTTCATGTTTTTTCTCTTTCGACGGGGTTTTTTGCGTTCCTTCGAGTTTTTTCGGGTTCCTTTGCGCTTCTTGCGATCTTTCGTGTTTCTCTGCGTTCTTTCGTGTTACTTCGGGTTCTTTAGTGTTTCTTCTGGTCATTCATGTTTTTTCGCGTTCTTTCGTATTTCTTCGGGTTCTTTCGTGTTATTTCGCGTTTCTTCGTGTTTCTTCCAGTTCTTTCATGTTTTTTCTCTTTCGACGGATTTTTTTTTGCGTTCCTTCGGGTTTTCTTGGGTTCCTTTGGGATTTTTGTGTTCTTTCGTATTTCTTCCCGATTTTCTGTGTTTCTTCGCTTTCTTTCGTGTTTTTTCGCGTTCTTTCGTGTTTCTTCGGGTCCTTTCGTGTTCATTCGCAAACTTTCGTGTTTTTTCGTGTTCTTTCGTGTATCTTCGCGTTCTTTCGTGTATCTTAGCGTTCTTTCGTGTTTTTTTGCTTTCAACGGGTTTTTTGCGTTCCTTCAAGTTTTTTGGGTTCCTTTGGGCTTTTTGCGTTTTTCGTGTTTCTTTGCTTTCAACGGGTTATTTGCCGTGTTTCGTGTTTCTGTGCGCTTTATTGATCTATGGGCCTCATTTATCTATGGTCTATATTGATCTATGGGCTTATGGATCTACTGGCCTATATTGATTTACGGGCCTCATTTAACTATGGTTTATATTGATCTATGGGCTTATGGATCTACTGGCCTATATTGATCTAGGGGCTTTTTGATCTACAGGCTTATGGATCTACTGGCTTACTAGTTCTCCATAAAAAATTCAATTAATCTTCTCCAGTATCCTATATCTGTCTTTAAGAGTTTTTGAGTTATAAATTATTTAAAAAAATTTTAAATCATATTTGAGAGTTATGAAAATGACTTTATTTTGCTCAATATTCCAGATTTCAGTTGAAATTTTGGCATGATCTTAGGTAACAGTTTAATTTGCGCTGCCGTTTTCTCATCTTAGGTGTCACTAAAACAGAGTGGTAAAAAATAATTACCTTTTCTCAACTCTAAAAATTGTATAAGTTCTGTTTTTTCAAAGAATACACCCAGTATGTTTTTTCAATTCCTGAATAAAAATACCACGCTACTATTTTCCCATGTATTTTTCTATACCTATCTTTTTTGGATTCTAAGTAATCAATGTTTTGTTGAAATTCAGATTGATTTAATATGAATTAACTTCTTTGTGTCGAGACTTTCTCTGTGATTTCTAAGTTATCTATAAATCAGCATATATACTCGATCCATAGAAAGCCAATATTCAAGTTTATTAGGACAAACAACATGTATTCCCATTGTTTTGCAGGAATTTTTGTATAAATAATCTGCAATTGAATAAACGCAGATAACTCAGAATCTAAACGAGATAGTTAGGGAAATGTATAGAAATATTGTAGAGTGGATTCTTCTCATTCTAAAAATAAAAAAATATACTGGGTGTATAATTTGAAAAAACAGAGTTTTACAATTTTGTGACTTGACATATGGTAATTTTTTTTGACCACTCGGTATAACTGACAACTAAAATTCGAGGACAGAGTTGCCAAATTTCGAACTGAAAACTCGAATATTGAGCGAAATGAAGCCATTTTCGTTACTCCCAAATTTGATATAAAATTTTCAAAAATAATTCATAACTCAAAAACCATTATAGATATATAAAGATTAAATTAGTTCATTCCATTATTTATGGACAATAATAAAAAAGAAATAGAAATACGGAGTGACCCATCTAAAATAATAAGCTGTTGCCAAATTTCCATACATCTGGCAACACTGGAAATTTGAAAGTATTTCAGAAATGTACCCTAGAAAACTTTATAGTGATCCAAAAAATTTGAAATATTTTGCTGGAATACTTTTCATAATAATTTAATAGTCCACCCACCGATATATGATAGCACCCAGGAAAAGTCCTTTCTAGTTATATTGGATATGAGTCTAGTCTGGCTTATTATGACATATTCGAGTGGTATTCATAGTTGGGTTTCGGTGTCCTTCGGGAAAAGAAAAATACGGTCAACTATGTGTTCCACAATATCTGAATTAAACGAGATATCATAAAAATTCGTCACAGAAACTAGAGATTGCTAAAAAAATTCTTTCAGTGGTCGGTATTCACTTTTTAAATTATACTTGAACGCCCTGTAATTTTTCGTGTTCTTGAAACTGTTCGGCAGAAAATTATACATTTTTGGTGCCAGAAATTCAACAGATCGCTGACCGATGGTTTTTTCTCTACTTGCACGATCGTGGATTGTTTCTTTGTTCGAGTGTTTTGTAGATATATAATTGGTTGAAGTTCAATTCTTTTTTTCAGAATACTGTTTGGAAGTTTGGAAAATAGTGAACATTCTACAAATTTCATCATTTAACAAATAAAATTTTTTGATACAATAAAGAATGCTTTCAGATTCGAAGGAGAAGGGGACGATACAGTCTTCACTGCCATTGTCAACACTTATGCTGATAAGGTCCTTTCGAACATTGATAACTTCATGGCAAAACAAAGCTTCGATCCTATGAGTATGCCAGATATTTCCGAAAAATTCGAAAAGGTAGGTAAAATTATATATAATATGAGGAAATATATGTAGAAATATTTGAATATTTCTTCCGCTGACAAAAAATTTTGCATAGAAGAACTGACGTGACGTTAGAAGCTTTTGATCACCTCTTGAAGTCTTTTCCCGGACTCTAACTAAAACAACTACCACAATGAATGTGAAAGAATCAACAAATCTATATTTCAAATTAAAAAAAAGTCATTCAGAGTTTTTCCTCAGTACTGTTTAAACTAAAAGAACGTTATTCGACATCTTTCTTTCACTAAGCTCTGAATTACCTCGTGTATTAAGTTCAAATTACGAAAAATCGACTGGTTGCTACTGAATCTTATCGTCAAAGCGATTATTTGAGATTGAGATTTTCTTTAGGAAAAAGTTGGTATGAAACAAGTATGTTAATTTTGTGTTGAATGATTGTTTGGGCTGTTACCATCATCTATTGTGGATGTAATGTTTTCCGACGTTTCGATAGACATCTTCTATCTTTATCAAGGAGGAAAAAGAAAAAACTTTTTGAAAATTATCAATTTTCAAAAAAGTCAATATTGACAGAAGTTATGAAAGAAGATGAACGATGTTATATACTCATCTGTGATATGATGATCTTTTTAAGTTGGATCGAACTATCGGCGTCCAAACTTCTGGCAGATCTATAGATGGAGCACTTATGGAATCAGGTGTTATTTTCATAAATGCTGCTTCTTTGATTTTTCTTCTTGCAAGTTTTTTTTCTTTCGATATTATTGATGCTTCATCCCACTTTATACGATGATTCTCATCTACAGCATGTTGGACAAACCTGGATTTGTCGCTGTCTAGTACTCGTAGAAGCTTCTGATATTCTTTTATTCCTAAATTCAGAGGGCGTTTAGTTTCTCCGATGTAAGATCTTCCGCACTCGCAAGGTAATTCATATATGCAGTTCTTTGTCCTTTGTGTCTCATTATTAGGCTTAACTTTTGTAAGTTTAGCTCTGATGGTCTCTTGAGTTTTGAATGCAGTCGTTATGTTGTATCTATTTCCAATTCTTCTCATTTTCTCCGACAAACCTTTTACATAAGGAATTAAGGTTTTAATGGTCTGATTTATATCTGTTGTTTCAGGTTGACTTTCTCTTGTTCGTCTAGCTTTTTTTAATATTTTTTTGGGATAGTAATTGCTTCTAAGAGTTTTCGAGATATTATTTATTTCTTCATTTTGGTCTTCTTCAGTGCAACAAATATTTATTGCTCTATCAAATAAACATTTTGCTACTCCCAATTTAGTGTTTAGTTGGTGGTTTGAATCAAAATGTATATATTGTCCTGTGTTCGTTGGCTTCTTATACACAGTGGTTTTTGGGATTCCATTTTGTTCATGTACGAGTACATCTAAGAATGGAAGTTGTCTGTATTTCTCGATTTCCATTGTGAATTTAATTGATTCCTCTTGATTGTTTAGATATTGAAGGAATCCATCTATAGTGTCTCTTCCATGTTGCCAAATAATGAAAGTATAATCTACATATCTTTTCCACAGTTTGGGTTTAAGTACATATTTTTCTAATGCCTTCTGTTCGAAAATTTCCATATATAAATCAGATAAAATTGGTGATAGTGGTGAACCCATGGCCATTCTAAATTCTTGTTGATAAAAGATGTCTTTAAATTGGAAATATGTTGTTTCAATACAAATAGAAAGCATTTCCATAATTGCATTCACGCTTAGTGTAGTTCTTTCACTAAGGGTTTAATCTTCTTCAAGCTTTTTCCTAACTATGATGTTGGTGTTTTATCTGTCGGAATATTAGTGAACAAACTGGTGATGTCGAAGCTGACCATAACGTCTTCTTCCATGATTTCTTGATGTCTCATTATTTCTATGAAATGTTTCGTGTTTCTTATCATCGATGTTGAATTACTTTTTAATGGTGATATAATTTTCAGCAGAAATTTAGGCAATTGGTGGCATGCTGAATTTCTTGAACTCACAATTGGTCTTAGAGGAATATTTGCTTTGTGTATTTTTGGTAGACCATATAAATGTGGTGGTTTACTGAAGTGAGGTGAAGGTCTTGATCTAACGAATTGATCTGGAAACCCATTTCGATATTTATAAAGGATTTCATTTCAAATGCGAATGTATTCGTTAATTCCAAAGATCTCTAGATATAAGGTCAATGGTTAATTCATTCTATAGTGCTAGTGTTTTGCTTAGAAGTTCTCTTTGTGAAAATTAGTTTTCTCCACAAAAATCGAGAATGTCTTAAATTCAAATTGGTGATCCAAAATTGTATTTTTAAAGGCTTAATGGGAGGATACAATTATTTAGTCTAGCCCTGAAGATGGAAAAATATATTTCCGAAACGTCGGCGAACTGACATAGTATCACTTTCACGTTTCTTTGATCCTGCTACCACCATTTAAGCCTTTAAAAATCAAAAATGTCTTCAAGTTCAAGTTCGAGTTCTTCCTCGTCTGATGATGAACAAGACATATTTTTAAGAAGGACGAAAATGTATAGAAGAAGGGAGCAACATTTAACAACATTGGATGATATCGATTTTTTCAATTGATTTCGTTCAACGAAAACAAGTGTCTCCTTTTCCACTAAAATCAAATCCAACATACCAACCAAAATAAAAATAATATTTCGAACTTTCGAATCTCCCTCCTTCATTTCGTACACAGAATATTATGCCTTTTCTTCTATTCCATAAAATTTCATTTCTCTATGGAATATTACCAAATGCAAACAATAAATCACTAGATCCCAGAATAGTCAACCTTAGGAAATGTGAAAGTTACAAACAAAAGTGAGTTTCATCTAAATGACGGTGGGATTATGTTTATGGAACCGGATGCTCTTTCAAACTCCCTTTAAAGGCGGCTTTCTTGTAAAGCGGCCTTTGTGAAAAAGATCTTTTTCGTAAAGATTATGGAACTGGCCCTAACCTCGACATACGAGGCATGTTTTTCAAGTAAGTACCGTTTTGCGATTCCGCTGCCGTAGCGCTACGGTCGGCGTTCCGCGCATACGCGTTGGTTACTTACATCTCTTGTCTACGCACTGACGCCATTACAGTCTGATTCTTCATCGTATACGTTATTTACTCAGTGTTTAAGATGCCTCCGACAATCGTGAGTCCCGCTGACTGTGAAGTACGGGCTGTCATAAGATTTCTTAGTGCTAAAGGCGTAAAACCGATCGATATTCATCGTGAGATCGGTGAAGTTTACGGACAAAACATTATGAGTAATGGAATGGTAAGGAAATGGGTGGCCGCACAATTGTGCATGACGAAGAACGGAGTGGGCGTCCTTCGGTCGTTAATGAAGATTTGGTGCAGAAAGTGGACACAGCCCTGATCTGGCACCCAGTGACTACCATCTTTTCCTGCACGATCAGCGTTTGCAAGACGATAATGAAGTCAAAACATTTGTGACACAGTGGTTAACAAGTCAGGCGTCAGAATTTTATGAGGCGGGTATCCAAAAACTGGTGCCACGTTAGGACAAGTGCGTCAATATTCACGGAAATTATGTTGAAAAGTATATTAAGATACAAGCTTTACTTGTCTTTTCTTAATTTCAAAACGGTACTTACTTAAAAAACATGCCTCGTACATTCGAAATATTATGGATCTCTGAAAAAAAAATTTTAACATGATTTCAGTGAAATTTTACAAACCAATTTGTTTCAACCCCATTCAAACATCTTTCTAGTGACAAATTAATCAGATACACAATATTCTAAGAGTTGTTGGGGAAACCAAATTTCAGATGCTCATAAATGCTGAACTATTATGACGGATTTGGGCCCAATAACGAGCATAATTGAGATATTTGAACAATTAAGCACTGAAAATATAAAGACTCATCTCCTTCGAATGATACATACATTCTCAAATTTGACGACGGCTGAGGAAGTCGAACCCAGCAAACCTTTGGGCAGATTAAGAGCACGCTGTTCTACTAGTTTAACGAACAAGAACAAGAAAAAATTAAGAGAAGCACTGAAATGATGTCAAGAGCCTTTGCGCTTGTCGCACTATTGTAACACGAATTCATTTGAATTTTGAAGACGTTATTTTATTACCAAGTGAAATGTTTTATTTATGAAAGTCCTCATATTTAAAAAATGACGTCGCTATAATCATTGTAAAATATTCATTTATACTTGTTTATCGAAAAAGTTGTCGTGGGTAACTTAGCAGCAAGATACAGAGCGAGAAAGAAGAATTGCTGGTAGGTTCTTGCCGATACGTGTTTCTGCTTATTGGCTTCTTCAGGGCAAGATAACCATGAAATTAAGAAGAGAGAGGGGATAAGATAAATCAAAATGAAAAAAAAAGAAAAATATAAAACATCGACCTTAAGAATATTTCTTATTTATGATATTGGTTAATTCGTTCATGTTTCCGGTTGTTTAATATCACATTGTTCCAGAGCCCGAGAAACTATAGAAAAAGTGCGCAAAAGCTCCTGATCTCATTTCAGTGCTTCTCATCATTTTATTTAATGTTTTCTGGTCCTAAATTTTCTTGATTCACCTTGGCAAAGATAATAAATCTTACCAATTCGTGATAAAAATAGCAATTTCGCTATAAATCGTAATATCACGAATGCCAAATTCGTTGAAATGACTATCATATGTGATTCAGAAATAATAGAGTTGTTCCATCTCAGTTTCGTAATGAGTTAATTACAGTGCAGTAATGAGCTCATAACGTTATTGTTTCTAGTTATAATTTTCGTTTTATAGTCGTTAGCATTCCTGTTAGATTCAAGCACACGTCAAATGTCATTACAGGACGATTTTGCGAAAACATCGGTATTCGAGACGTACGATTCAAATCTCTTTTCAAAAGCGCATAAATATCATAAGATATTTGGAATCCATCGATGTTTTTGACCGAATTAAATTTGTTATAGAATTCATGTTCTCATAATATGATGTATAAAATTCAATGGATGCTTTCATTTTTTATTTTATCCCTCAACCGTAGTTACATATTTTTCTAAACGCAGAGAATGATATTGCAAAATCCCAATGAAATATTGTATATGAATGTTGTGGTGAATATTTAATAATTTAACAATAGACTTGAAAATGATAGAGCCAGAGAGCAAAAAATATAAAGAGCTGAGAAAAACCGTGTTCATTCGACAAATAATTCAAGCACAATATTATAATAAAAATCATTAAGATCTGATCTTTAATGTAAATTAATATAATTACTTATTTTATTTATTCAAATTGATACATCATAAACCGTGATGTAGTTTTGGTCAAGTTTAATTTAGCTCAGATGCTTTATAATCTTATGATTTACAATGGAAAGAACTAGAGAACTGAAATTTTCAGAGTAAGTTTGAAAGTCTAATTGGGCCAGTTGTTTTGGAGTTACGAAAAAAATTTCTTTTTCCACATAACAGTACCCGGAAAACAATTAAATCATAAAATTCGTTCATCTGAATATATTGATACCATTCTCAACCGTGCCAAGCTGACACTTTCGAATTTATGATTTTTTACAGTTCGAAAACTGCTTGCAAATAGTGTAACAAGAGTGTCAAGGATACTGACCTAACGTTAGTGCTTTCACTATTTCAACATTTAGTATGAACTATTTCTCAATTAAGCGTTTGTTTTCAGTTTTTGATCAGTGGTGAGTTCACTTTAGATCAAGGAGTTATGACTGGTGCATCAACACTGCACAGAGATGGAACATGCTTGGTGTCGTACAATAAATCTGCAGAAATTTTGACAATAGATATCCCTTTGGCATTTACTGATCTGAAGGTAATTTTTTTTAATCAATGTACTTAAATAATTAAACTCCTTTTCATGCGTTTAGTCCCAAATTGGAATAGTCAGTGTTACTCTTCAATGTGTACACAACTTACTGACATCTTTGAATTTATTCTTTGTGATAATTGTGAACGGGAGCTGCCAGGATTTGAACCTGTAGTCGCATCTCAGGTACGATTGACCACTTAAACGCTAGGCAACCGACATGGGGTCTTTTGAAGGATTACCAGATACTTTATATTTGAGTATGGGCATGTATGGGTATACAATTCATAGGTGGGCGATTATGAGATATACTAACGGAATCAGTTAGTAGTTACTAATACTAACCAATACACGGCACTGCCAAGTGGGGAGTGGAGAAGGACATTATAGCCAATGACATATTTCTTTGGTTGAGCAAAATGATATATAGGTTGATCAAATACTTGTTGAGAATAGAAACAAACCATAAAACCGCCAATTAATTCATAGAATACGACGAACATTTATTTATTATGAAGTTAGTTGAACAAGGTATAAAAACCAGATCGCGCGCTTAAAGAGTTACATAAAAGGTTAGAAGGTTATCAATAAAAAATTGGTGAACGTATCGTTAAATGGATCGACTAAATTAAAAGTAAAGAGCCAAACGTCTTACACCACCTCAAAAAAAAAACAAAATAGACTAAACCCATGTTGTGGGCGAAAAATTTTTGGTGAAGGAACCCATGTAGAATTGTCATTGAGGCAATAACCATCATCTATTATTGTTCTTTTTCCCAATGTTTCAGCAGACATCTTCTGTCGTTTTCAAGGTGAATAAATAGCTTTCAGAAAAGCTCACAATTTCAGAAAAATGTTTTAAATCTTCATTCAAAAGTCAATTCGACAGAAAGAAACTACACAAAATTAGACCTTATTTGTGGTTTGATGACTTTTTCGAGTTACATCGCAT